>PVHY01001606.1:0-93531 GCA_004024945.1 Uropsilus gracilis | reverse complement strand
TTCTTGGTGTCAAAGTTACTAATGCTGGCAGGTTCATCTGCTACGTTCTTTTTCAAATTTTAGAGGTGGTTTTTTTTTTTAATGTTTATTCTTTGAAATATGTAGAGCATTTATGTAAAAACTACACAGCAAGAGTGTGTGTTCACCATCCTTCCATCTTGTTCCCTCTGCCTCATCCCTTTACAGGTAACCATGCTTATTATAACTTAATCTTTCCTGCTTCATTTTTACACAAATGAGCTTTCCTGCAGGTTTTACCACTTAAGAAAAAAAAATGTATTGTCAACATAGAGAAATGTTTCTCATATTGATTCAGATGCTCAGTCATCCACTATGTGGACACACAATAATTAATTAACCAATAGGTTTATTTCCAAACTCTTGCTATTACAGACACTACCCCAATGAATACCCTAAATAGGTATCTCTCCACATTTGTGTTAGTATATTTACAGGCTCAATTCCTTGAAATGGGATTCTGAGAGATAAATTGCAAATATTTTTTCAGACTGTCATTTGCTTTTTCATTTTCCCAAATGAAATACGAGTTATTTTTACATGCTAGAACTTATCATTTCTTTATTAAAGTGATATTCTAGTTGATAAATACCGAAAAGGGGCAAGCCACAGGAACACAAAGATCTGGAGGTAGAGTAACCAAGTAAAAGCAATCATCAAAAGCATAGGTCTTGAGGCAGAGTGAGTGTGGCATGTGTCACAAGCAGGCAATGAGTTATAGCATGGTTTCCACATACTAAGCCAGGGAAAGAGGGAAAGCATTAAATTTCGAGGTAGTAAAGTCAAGAATTTAAGCAAAGTCATAAAAGTCATGGGACAAAGTTGGGATTTATATATTACAAAACAAAAACAAAACCAATAGGAGGCTTTTCTATATAAAATTGAAACTGTCAATTTTATTCACTCAGATCATGAGAATCTAAATTTTGGCACACTGATAATCTTCAAAGTTCTTTAAAGGTACATATTATAAAAATTACCTCTTTGATAGAAAAAGACATGAAGAAATTATAAGGAAAACAAATGTTGGTGAGGATGTCAAGAAAAAGGAAACCTCATGTGTTTATATACATACATATATATACATACGCATACTTATATATACACATACCCATGTGTTCACTGAAATAGTACTTACATTAAATTATAAGAACAACCTAAATACCCAAGGACAGGTGAGTAGATTAAGAAAATGTGGTATATATTCACAATGGGCTACTAATGGGACATGATTTTTTTAAAAAAAGGGATACAATAAGAAAAAATTAACTCTTGCCTTTCATGACACCATAGCTAGGACAGGAAGATGAAGAGCAAAGTGTAAGGATCTGATGGATTATGGTGGAACACTACAGGTATCTTGATCAGGAGTGGGATGTGGTGATCAGCATCTGAGGAGGTATGGTTCTATGCCTCTGGATCACATATAGTGTTATTAACTTATATTACCTCAATTTAAAAAAGAGAACAAAAACTGAATGAACTATCATTTGGAAACCATGTGGTCATTTTTATATCAAATTCTAACAAAAATTCAGAAAAATGTAATGGCTATAAAGTTGAGTTCTCTGTTTCAGCTTTACTTCTTTTTCCTTTATCATTTTTTTGCTTCATACACTAGGTTATGGTCTCTTGATTGATAAGTGACTGTAGTAATTGATAAGTGACTGTGATGGTCTCTTGATTGATAAGTGACTGTGATAATCTTCATACATATCCTCATGTATAAGAGATCTGTTTCTACCTATTTTGATCTCTAATATTTTTCAATTTGCATTTGATATTTTTCTATCTGGAATGCCTGCCCTTCATATAAGAAAGGAAATCTCATTTTTCAAAAGTCTGATCATACTTTTCCAGGAATGCATTCCCAGTGACTTTAGCTATAATATTCTTCCTCGGTATCTTGTTTAGTGATTCTTTTGTGAAATTAGGGGCACACTGACAGGCATATTTTTAAAAAGGAAATGAAAAGTATAACAACAAATTAAAACTGTGATTATACTTGACCAAGATAGAAGTAGTGAATTTGGAAGAAATTCTAAATAATACATATGAAGAATGCAACACAAAGAAATCAGAGCTGAAAGTAATATGGAGGGGCCAAAATATGTCTCAATAGATTTTGCAGGTAATAAAATGAGAGCTACAACATATTTGAAAAGAATAATGGCTGGCAGACCACAGCTGATGAAATTCATGAGTCTTTGGTTTTAGGGAGCCACGTAACTCCCAAGCAGAAAAAAAATAAATCTACATCCAAATGCATTCACAACAACTTGCAGAACACCATAAATGAGAGAGAATGACAGAGACTTTGTGAACGACAAAAATGCTAAAGGTAAAGAGTGTGATAACTACAAAGGAAAGACAGTTAAGCAGTTATAACCAAAAACATCAAGACAATCAAGACACTATCACAGCAGTATTGCCGGGAGAGTTGGGGGGGGGGATGAGAAGTAATTGTCAGTCTACACCTGTGTACCCAGAAGAATATCTTTTAAGAACAAAGGTTAAAAAAAAAAAGTGAAACTGAAAGTTTACTAATAAACCCTTCATATAGGAATTTCCAATCACAAAGAAAATTCAATATATAGTATGGAATGGTGAACAAAGAAAAAAATAATCTATGTGCATAAATACAAACAAAACATTGATGATATAAAACAAATAGTTATGTCCGAATTGTGAACTCACAAAAAGAGAACTAAAGCTCTGATGAAATGGCTTTACATGCTGGAAAAGGAGACAGGTTTAAACTCTCAAACATTCTTTTTTTTGTTTGTTTTTTGTTTTGAGACTAGGTCTCGCTATTTTTCCCCATGGAACCGCAGGCTCACGTTGCCCGCAGTACCAAAGACTCAAGCAATCCCCAGCCTCAGCTCCCCAGGTACTGGGATTACAGGTGTGCACCACCACGCCCAGCTATTTTTGGGGACTAGGTCTCACTGTGTTGCCCCGAGCAGGACTCAAACCATGATCCCTAGGCCCAGCTGCTTCATAGGCTGAAGCTTACAGGCACATGCCACCGTGCTCGGCTCAGACATTCTTATATTAACTCTTAACTACACATTAAAACATTTCTAGTGTGCTCACTAATACTAAAGAATAGAACTTCAAAATTATCAAAGGGAAAAAGTAAAGTAAGGCAAAACACAAAAGTAGATAGCAAGGCAGAAAAAAAATCTTCTTAAATGGGACAGAGAACACAAAATGTAGGATGATAAGTTATAAAAGAATAGATGCTATAAAAGAGTAAGATGCTAAGTGAACTGGATGTTAAGAGAAAATATAAAAAGAAACTCAAACTACATTTTGGTGAGAAGTACTAATAAGAACCTATGTCTGTCTGTGTGCATCCAATTCAGGTGGCATCAGGGAAGCTTACAGATATGAAGAAAGGTCTGAAAAAATGGCAATTTTTACTCAGAGAAAAAAAAGGTGGGGGTAGAATGACTTCTCCAGAGAGACAATAACATGAATCAATATGTTCTAAGGTGAGAATGGAAAACATACATATTTAAGAAACTTAGATAAAGTCACTATGAAAACCAAAGAGAAAAGATGAGACTATACAGGTAGGCAAGGGGTATTGACAGGTTAAATATTTTAGACTTTATCCTAAGGACAAAGTATTGGCATTAAAAACTTTTAAGCAGTTTGGTGGTATGTCTTAATTGGAATTTTAAATTATCAAGTTTTCTCTCTATCCCTTGGAAAGGTTAGAAGGGAAGGAATATAGATCATCTAGGTATATTATGTTTTATTCTTCAAGTTTACTAAAACGTAGCCTCTTCTCAAGCATGAAAGAATACATTTTCTTCCATAGGTAGTATGTCTTCATTCTTGGAAAATGAAAAAGTTCAGCATAGAAAAAACAAGATAGGTAATTTTACTGCCTTCTTTAGTAGACACAGAAACATCTTTAAAATGCACTTTAAAAATAAAAAAAAATTGGCATTTTTAATTTATAAAATGTACCTAAACAAAATACAAAAAACAAAGATATAAAACTCTCTTAATTACAATTTGACATATTAGTTGACAATTACACCTATTTCGATCTCAGTAAAGTATGAAAATCAATACCTAATGACAATTAAATATTTTTATTCTCCCAAATACTCACTTGAAGCCTAGCTAATAGTTAGTATAATGTTTAATTTGTTTTTAAAAAGGGAATCTTAACTCAAATTAGGAATGTACTTTCTAAAGTTCACACTACTTTGGGAGTGTGAAATAACAGTTACACTCCTCTGTTGCCAGTTCACCTGTGAGAAAAACCAGGATGACAAAGTAGTACAATAAGTAGTGCTGAGTATGTCAATGTTCCAGATGTTGTTAAAGACATTTTAAGATACTCACAAGTATTTTCATGAAAATGTTACAAAATAAAAAGATTTCACTGATAAAAAGCCATTAGTCCAATAATCAAACCTCAATTTTCATTTCAGTTTGCAGTAGCATTTAAAAATAGTAAAAGTTTTCAACTGTAAATCCAGTATATATTATGTACACTCTTAAGATTCCAAAATGAAGTTTTCTTTTTTAAAGGTAGATTACCAGGGGAGATAAATATGCAAAAATTTTTAACGTTGTGAGAAATGTACTACAATGACAGTTTTACTGGAATATAGACTAGATCTCATGGTAAAAAACTATACCAACAATGTCAAATGAAGTCTATTTCATCATTACACATTTGCTCTTGCTTTGTATAAACTGGTAAATTCTACCTGGTGGTTACAACTCTGCTAAAGGAGCAGCAAATTTCTTTCTACATTTTGGGATACAGAAGAGGTTTCTATTTTAGCCCCAGCATAAAATAGAAAAAAAATGGTATGTTAATGTTATATCTGTTCCTTAGTGTGCCAAGACAAAAAAGAATCCAGTACTGATTCAAGTAATGCTGGACTGACTCCCTCCCAGTTTCTGATTCAGAATATTTATACAAATTTGTAAAATTCAAAACGAACCAAAAAATACTTCTAATATTTAAACAGCTGGTTAGAAAGTACAATGGAAAAGGACTAGAAATGTTTGCCTCCTGGTAACTATATTGTAAGTCAGAAGAATTTATGTAAGAGAAGGCAAAGAAAATGAGCAGTATGAAATTTGACATGAAAAACAAAGAACTTGAAAAGATTTGCAAGGAAAACAGGAATAGAAGATATAATAATTTTAACAAATATTAAAGTATTAGTAAGTAAAAGGAGTAGAATTTCTCATATTGTTACAGATGGAAAATAAATCCTAAAGGTTAGCATGGGAAAAGAACATTTTGAAGTTATACATTTTATAAATATTTATAGTAATATTAAGCAAATATTGTTACGGATGAGAAAAACAAAATGAAAGTTGTATGTTTCAGAAGTATGAGCTTAATTATCAGGGCTGTCAATCAGATTTTTTCCAAGTACTAATTTTCAATCAAATAATAACCATCTTTTAAACTATAGAATAAAAGAACCCTATATTGAGAAGGAGCCTGGGCAGGGTATTCTTTTATGTATCTTTTTCTTTGTTTATGTGGCTATCCTTTCATCTTCCAAGAACTGTTTTTCCCTATTTTTCTACAGAGTAGTGTTTTTTTCATTGATTATAGTGTGTTTTATTAGCTAAACAGCTGTCAGTTACATCAGTTATAAATACTGCCCCCAAATTTGAGGTGTGAGTTTTTACTCTGTTCATAATATTTAAGTTTTACATTTCAAATTTATGAAATTATTGTATAAACTCATCCAGGAATCTAAAGAAATTTTTCCTTCTTTAGAGTTCATATAATCCTGCATCTTCTCCTCTAGTTTTGTTTTTCACAGTTAGCCCTTGAACCCAACTGGACTTACTGGAGTGATGTTTTTTCCTTGATGTGGATAACCACTTGCTCCTGAACCGTTTATGAAATATAGTGTCCATCTCAATGATTTATAGTGATATTTTGTCTTATACCAAGACTTCACTGAAGTCTGAAGAATAAATGTCTGGGTTCAAAATCTGTTTTATTGACTCATCAATGGCAAATAGTACTTTGTTTTAATTACAAGCTTTTATAACCTTGATTTGATTATTCTTTACTCTAAGTATGCCTATAAATTTTAGGATTGGCAGTTTTTTTCCACAATAAACTAGAAATAACTGAAACTGAATTTGTAAGCAACTCCAAGGATGAACTTTTAGATGCTTCCATTAATTTAGAATAAATTCACTCATTTGAGTCTTTTTTTAACCTATAATCAAGTTTCATTATATTACTCAATAGTAATTTTATTTTTAGATGTTTTAATGTTTTCCCTGCTTTTGTTGCTATATAGTAAATGAGATTTTTTTTAAAAATCAGATTTTCAAACTGGGGAGTATTTTTTATTAATCTTGCTAGTAGTACCTTTTTTGAACTTGAATCAGTTTGAAAAGATTACATAGATATCTTGTTTGTAAGCAACAAATTTGCTCATTCTTTCCTTATAATCAATTCTTTAGTATTGTTCATTTATGTAATTTTTTCTCATCATGTTACATAAGTTAGTGTTTGTCACAAAAAGTCAAAAATTGGTGATAGTGTGCATTTTTGTCTTTTCCATTACTATTACATCAAATCACTAGGTTATAACTTTTCTGGTAATGAGAGTGTTCATCTATTCTTGGTTTGATAAGCATTTCCTATCCTATATGTTCTTTTTGTCTCTTGCCATATTTTTTCTGTATCTAACAGAATGATAATGTTTGCCTTTATTTTGATGAGATAGAGAACCATAAAAATTTTCAAATGTGGAATCATTTGAGCTTTCTTAGCTACCACATATATACTATGCTTTTATCATTACTACAGTCAATTTGCTAATATTTATTTAGGATTATTGCACTCAAGTTTGTAAGTAAGAATGCTTTGCAACTTCCTTTCTTTTGCTATCTTTTTTTTTTGTATTGGGATTATACCAACTGTAATGAAAGCACACTATTCTTCAAAACAGTAAAATATAGTAATTACCTGTCACTTTAAGTTTATAAAAAGTTACCTGTAAAACCATTTGAGATTGAAAATGATAGATCAAGTTATTCATAAAACTATCTGCATAATCTATTATTAATTACAGATGTACAGGTTACATTATCTAAATTTAATAAATACAAACAACTGGTAGTACTATTAAGGAATTATAAAGAATATGGAAAATGTAAGCATAAAAAAAAGCATAGGAAGAAGTGATATTGCTACTTTATTCATCATACTATAGGAAAAAATAGTGAAAGTGAAGTCAGTTCAATTCTCTCTGTAAAGAAATCGAATGTTTTTCCATGGTCCCCACAATTCAAAATAGTTCTATGGTTGCTTTCTCACAATCTGGTTCTTATCTCTTTAGCCCCATTTATTACTTTTTTCTTCCTTGTTTCCTGTACTAAAAGTTACACTACACTAAATGATTCCTCTACTGAAAAAAATGTTGAAATCAGATATGACAAGGGATCCCCAAAATTAAAACATTAAAGTTTTATACAGTATAGGTTTATATGTCATATCATCACCTTTACAATCTCAGGCTATGCACACAGAATATGACAATAATTTAAATAATCTGTTACTTGGTATCTACACATACTTGGGACTGCATTATCACTTCATTTCACAGAACCACAAAATGTAAAGACTGGAAATTTACTTTTTAACTGTCATTTATTCCAACTATGTATAACTTTGCATACCTCTAATGGTAAGGTAATCAGGAAATCAGTTTCTTCTTTTCACTTTAAGAACTATCTGATTCTTAGAAATATTCTTTCTTATATTGGCCTGGAAACTATTTCCATCTAACTTCCAACTAGTTATTCTCATTTTCTTCACTGGATCATTTGGAAAAAGTTCATCTCTTAGAAAATGTACATTAGTGTAACAGTCATACATATAAAAGTTTACATTTATTACAGTTAAATAAGAAATAAAGAAATTAGAGCTATATAGGTAAAGTTATCTGTTCAAATAACATAAGTATTGGAACTGAGATTTCAACAAGCCTGTCAGGTACCAAAGCCTATGTGTCAGTCCACTCAGGACAATGAACAGCTTTCTCTCACAGCAGAAGAAATAAAGAGGATATGGAAGACAGAAAGCAAAACAAAACAAACTTCACAACTAAGCTTTCTAAAATCTATGTATTATTTTTTCCTTACATCTCATATCAGCAGCCTTGGACATTTCTGTCTCTTTCTTATAACCTAATTATCCCAAGATTTCTGATTTTTCTACCTAAATTCATATACCCTAAAATTACTTAAGTAAAACTAGTTATTTCGACCCTTTTCAATTTCAATCTATTTTACATACTAAAAAATTATCTTCTTTTAAATAAGTGCTGAATGTACTCTTTAGAGTCCTAAATAACACTGTTTTCTGCTAGTATTTTTCTGGTTTTAAGTTTTGACAACACTACCCCCTAATTTGCGTTCACGAAAGTTACCACTGCTTTCTTCTCCAGAAAAACAGTGACTAGGCACCTTACATAAGCACATAAAAGGTCCGTTTTCTTTCCTTTTCTGAAGTTACCGCTTTTCTGTCAATAAACTATTACATAAGTCCAACATAGCTTTCCTTCATTTATGCTTCTTATAACACAATTTTTTCTTTATTATATATGTATTGTTTATATTATCTATAAAGACATGTAATTCCATTATATTTATCACAAGAAAAATCTTTCCTCTTTCAACTGGTCTTAAACATTTTTTTTTTTCATTTAAGGGTAGAACAATGAGTAATAAATGCTTAATATCCACAGTGGTATGTTAAAAATAATCTATTACCAAAAAGTCTCTTTACTTAATACCTAGCTTTCAAGTTGCTTATTTAAATTCTCTTATCATATACTGTATTGTGAAAAGAGCTGATAGCAATTTATCAAATTTCCTTTTATAAACAAAAGTGAATCCAAAAAGCTCTAATTCAGTACTTCTCTACAGTCCATATTAGGTATGCTAATTACAGATATTACTTCTAAGATGAATTTCTGTATCAATATAAATATATGAAAGAGTATCAAACATAAAAACATAAAGTTCTTACCTTGCTGAGTATTTTGTTCTTGCATTCGATTCACAGTGAGGTCTAAGGGGCCTTCCTGCTCTTCTTGAAGAGAGTTTTCTTCTTGATTCATTTGGATACTTTTACAAATTAAACTTGGTCCAATTGAACCATTTTTATTTTCTTGAATTTTACCACTTTTTGAAATATACTCAATTGCAAACTGACGTATCATCTTTTTCATTAATTCCTGAGCAACTAGGGGAATGTTAGGGTCACAGTTCTGAGGAAGATCTATGGAAGAAATAAATATAATAAGCATTAAAAAGAGAAATGCAAAATGTCAATAATTAGTTATTTTTAATACAAATTAATGACTTCAAAATTCTTTTAGAATCAATTTATAGTGCCAATGGTTTTTGGAAATTAGCAACAGAAACCTTGTACATCCATTATTATGGGTGTACACTGACTTAAAACTTGGCATATTTAATCCTCTTAAAAGTGAACATTTTCAGTTATAAACTAGAGATAAAGAACAAAGGAACAACTCTCTTCTTCAGAGTTCTAATTCAAATATTTAGTGTGTGAACATAAGTTAAATACGTGTCACCAAGCACTTTTTTAATACACAGATAAGTGCATGAATTAGCTCTTCAAGTAAATGTCTAAGCTCTTAAATGTCTATTACCACTAAATTTTTTTAACTGTTAGATGTACATTTCATAATGTGGATGTTCATTTTTTTCTTTCAAGTCGATGAATATAAAGAAAAAAAAAAGAACAATACATTGACACAGTCTTCTCAACCATCAATATTAAACAACTGTTAGTAAGCTACCATATTTCACTTTCTCGTTACTAATTTTCACTTGTAGAACTGCTGAATTGTAGAATTATGAATTTTCACTTCTAAATATTTCAACATGTATTAGGATTCTCCTATTAAAAATGGCACTAACATTACTGAGGGTCTTAATACTCTATTACAAAACACGCTGATCAACTACAACTGCAGTGAAGATCAGCAGAGATACACATTTCTGCTTGAAACTGCAAGATAACACCAACAATTAAAAGCGTACCTCTCACCTGGTCTCAACTTAGGCATAGACAATAAAGAGTCAAAGCCAGTTAGACTAGTCTTGAAAAAAGATGACTCGATGACAACAGCAAAAAACGTTTCTGAATAGAAAGCTAACTTCCAGAAGACATCAAGCGTATGGCACTGCTAAAATTCCAGTTCCCAAAAGATAAGGTTCTAAACAGACAGGGTCAACTTTAACAACCCTCCTTGTTTTCCTCAATACACAGAGAACATCAACTAAATATATTAATTGGAAACCCCCCTGGACATTTTCTCTGTGAAAAATCCTTGAAAATGCAAAATATTTTCCATGTAGACTGTATAAAATTCTCATTGTGAGGCTCATAATTTGGACAGCTTCCCCAGAGTTGTCTGGAGTCTACATCTAGCTCCAGTCTTCAGTCTTTTAGGTCTTTGAAACATTTCACTTACCTCTGGTTTGGCTCAATTTATATAAGTCAAAAAAACTTACAAGATGTAAAATAACAACAACAGAACTTAATTATGGTAAAAGGTGTAGAAGAAAGACTGCTTAAAAAAGTATATAATAGTGACAAAAAATTTTTGATATCAGGAGGGGGAGTGTATTGACTTTTTTATGAACACCCCTAGCCTCACGCTTTTCTTCTATTTATATAGCTCCTTTATAGGTGAAGGATTAGATGGATGACTATGCACACTTGGTTGGCTTCCACACTGAATTCCACATAAAACCTATTTCCAGAGATCTAGTCCTCAGCTCCTTGAATGTCTCAACTCTCACCCAAACCTGAGGGTTATGGGGCTAGGATTGCCTTGATCCATGGCTGTCTAAGACTGAAGGTTAAGTCTTCTTGTTTTTTTTCAAGTTTGGTACAAGCTAGAGCACTTGTCTAAGATATTTGCAGGTAAGTTCTCCAACTAGCATCTATCACTGTAGATTCAGCACCCTAAAATGTAAGGCTTAAAATTTTAGTATCTGGTGCTGAGGAGCAGCAATAAAAAGAAGTACTTCCACCGTGACCATTTCCCATTTGGTAGCAAAATGCAAGCTACGTTGATAGGAAATCTATTTACTGTCTCACAAAAACAGAAATATACTTGATCATAGGTTATTATTTCAGACTTCCTGGAGATGTTACAAAACAAATATCCCCACTATATTACCCCATTATTATATATTACAAAGAATTTCAAATCCAGAAAAACACCTGAAAGAAGGGTCTATGAACTTACCAAAAAAAGTAACATTTTACCCATCATATTTATTTTTTAAAATTAGAACTATTTGTTTCCTGGAAACAAGAGATACTATTTGTTTTTAGTTACTGGAATAAAAGAAACTTAGTTACAGGTTGGAATTTTTAGCCATCTTTACAAACTCTGACAAATTACTTATAGATTCACATTTTAGTTTCTCTGTCCATAGAAACAAAAATAATAATGTAACCTTGGGAATCATAATAAGGCTGTTCAGAGGATAGTTTGAAATTATATCAGACTGCAGATAAAATACTGAACTCCTGTACTTGGTATTTTAAGTTTAGTAAATGTTAGCTGATCAAATAAGAGAAATATAAAGATGTAGACTGAGCCGTTATACTTGACTGAAATAATAATATATCAAAAAGGTAAAATTATTAATGGGGGGGTGGAGAACATAATTTCTAGGACCACATGATTGATATATATATATATATATATATATATATATTGGCCCAGAATAGATATTAGTATAAATAACCTAATTAAAGTGATTCACAAAAGAAATTTTCATGCTGCAGGTAAGACTTTGTAATTTATAGCATTTCTTGATTACTCCCCTCCAAGAACCTCTGAAGATTCTATTTTCCACTTTTTTCCAACTTTGCTTCATATACATTAAACGGAGATAAGGATATACCGGCTCTACTTTTATGTATTTTGACTAATTGTCCAGTAATTTATGGACTTATCAATTCAAAATATTTTATTTTAAAAAGTCTCTCCCCCCTACCCCAAAGCCCACCATACAAAAAACAAACTCAATATGTGACTGGGGTTTTATTTTAGGGTTGAGTTTGGAGCTAAGTTTAAAGTAGGAAAGACAAACAGTGCTACTTTAGTCAATTTATTCTATTCAGACTATTCAGTTTTTCTCCCTTTTATATTGAGGAATAATCTATGTGTGAGACAGAAAGGGACTTGGCAAAACAAATACATAGAAAGAAAGAAAATATTGTCTTGCTGTTGATCAGCCAGTGAGCCTTCTAAATTACTTGTACAAATTGCCGTAATTACAAAAAAGCAAGTAAGTTAACTAAAGATTTCAGATCTTTAAATTCTTTGATTGATTGCAAATGTTTACAAATAACAAGTAAATATTTAGTTACAAGAAATGTTGTCACATGGAATTATCTCTTGCTTCCAAGAAGAAATAACATGTTTTGTATATCTCTTAATTTTTAATTTCAAATGGAACTAATTAAAAAATTAGTGAGTTCTTTGTAGTAACCAGTCTCAACACTGTCCTTGATGGTTCATTGCTGCTGGGTAGTTCCTTTCATATTGATAAGGAGTGATATTTGTGACCAACTGTCTATTGCCAAATAGGCTTGGAGATAAGTTACCAAAAATGTGGTTTCTGTCTTAGATACTCTTGAGCACTGGTGTCCCTATTTCCACTCTCATTACTATGTCCCTTCATTACCCTCTCATCATTCATTCTGGAGGAAGCCATATCGTGAACAACTCTACGATAAGACTCATGTGGGGAGGATCTGAATCCTCCTACAGTAAAATTTGGAATACCCTCCAGATCATTCAATTCTCAGATGACTGAAACCTTAGCTGACTCCTCTGACTACCACCAAGTGAGAAATTATGAGAGAAACATCTAGTTGAGCTACTGTCAAGACACCTGGCTCAGAGTAAAATATGAAATAAAGTTTGCTACTTTCAGGTACTAAGTTTTGGGAATAATTTCTTAAATATTAAATTTTAAATGCAGCTGTAACTTTAGCAAAGGAAGTTGGATCATGTGAGTATAAGCGCAAAAACCATCAAAGAAGCGATTAATAGCAGTCTTAACAGTCTTTGATGAGGCTGCAGGGTGAGGATTTGTAGGGAAATTAAGTAAATGTTTACTGTGGAGGACAGTATATTTACTAGACAGTGGCAGAAAATTTTGTGATGCTTGTCTGAAGTAACTTGGGAAGTAGAAAACGTATCTAGTAATTGAGTAATAAGTATAGGGAAATCTTTAAATACAGGGGAACAGTTAGGAAAATATACTTCAGAAAGTCGATGGGTTTTCTTCAATGTGGTTCTTAATAATGTTATGCATCTCAAACACTTAATCTTAATTTTTAGAGGAAGTTTCTATTCAAGAATATTGGTTAAATCCTGATAGGAATAATATACCATACAGTATTTCAAACTGTTCTATACCTATTTTTCTCTTTAATTCTGTGGTAGCTATCCTACCATATAAGTTCCTAGAAAGACTAAGAATATCATAGTCATAGACATTTAATGAAATCTTTGTATAATCAGTAGTTGATCACTAAGCTAACCAAGCAGAAATGTCAGTGCCACACAATATTTTAAATACCCAGCTTTTGAAACATGGTAAATAATTTAATTTCAAAATGGAAGATTTGAAAAGATCTTTGCCAAAGAAGACACACAAGAAAAATATCAAATACATGAAAAGTTGCTTAATGTCAGAATCACTGGGGAAATTTAAATCAAAACCACAATGAGCTACCATCTAAGGACTGGCAGAATTGCTATTATCAATAGGACATGTAATAACAAATGTCAATGAGGTCGTGGAGAGAAGGAAACATTGATCTGAAAGGAATATTCCACTGGTAGGATTGTAATCGGGTGTAACCACTATGGAAAACAGTATGGAGGGGGTCTCAAAAAAAAACAAAACAAAAACAAAAAAACAGAACTGCATTATGAGCCAGAAACTTCACTTGTATTTGTCTGGTGAAATAAAAATAGGTATGGGAATGGTATGTACAGCATAGTGACTATAATTAATAATACTATATAGAATACTTAAGCTTTTGGTAGTTAACATCACATACAATTTTTTTTAAAAAAATGAATTATGAGAAATACAAGGAAATTTGAAAGTAGGTCTATAGATAGGCCTACACAATAAAAAAAGTCTTTGAAGACATCCAGATACTGAACTTCCTAGGCAAACACTTTCAGTCATTTTAAATATGTTCAAAGAAATAAAGGAAATCATGGATAAAATGTTAGCATATCTTACCAAATGAAAATATAAATAAACAGATGCTTTGAAAAAGAACTAAACAAAAATTGTGGAGTTGAAAAGTATATTATCTAATTTGAAAATCCAGTAGATACTGTATATCAGATTTGTCTGACATTTGTAAGCTTGAAGATCAGCCAACTGAGACAACTCAGCTTGATGGGAACTAGTGAAGAAGGAAGGTAGGAAGACAAGGAAAAAGGAAAGGGAAACAATGGAAAGAGGTAGGAAGGGAAGAAAGAAATTCTCAGGAACCTATGGGACACCATCAAGTGTATGGGTTTTCACAGGTACAAAGGTATCAGTAGGTACAAAGACAGCCTGAAAACCAAAGTCTACAGCATCCAATAAATAGTTAACTGTGAGGAGACAGAGGAACACATCAAAACTGGTGGGAAAAAAAAAATGGAAAAGTGCCCCAACTACTAGAAGCTCTATGACAGAAGAGGAGGAGTTCAAGAAACAGTTCAAACAACTCTTATGGAATAATAATAGTAATAATAATAATATGATAACAATAAAACAGCAGCTATGAAACTGCAGAATAAAGTAAACATGAAGTAGATACAACTAGAAATAATAAACAAGATAGTTCATTTAAAAAATACAAGAGGGCAGATAGAAGCAATAGTGAAAATTAATGAGCTTGAAAATACAATGATAGAGAATACGCAGAGAACAATGTAAATAAAAAATAACTGCATATATATATAACAGTGTAAGAGTCCTTTGGGACACCTTCAAGAGAAATAGCTGTATCATGGGGAATTCGAGAAGAGAAAGAGAAAGGTCTAGAAAATTTCTTTTAAGTAAGTGATTGCTTAAAAAGCATCCCAATTTGGGAAATGAACCAGAGACTATGATCCAAAAGGCCCAAAGGGTTTCAAACAAAACAGTATCAGTCACAAATTGAGACACGTTATAATGAACCTTCTGACAACCAACAAGGACAGATTAAAATTATCAAGAGAAAAAAGGGTTACTCACAAGGAAACAATCAAACTTTGAGAGGATTTTTTTTTGTTACATGAACAAAAAAGATAGAAAGGAGATATTTAAAGAAAAAGACTTTCAGATTCAGAATCCTTTATCTAGAAAGATTAGAATCAAGACAGAAAGGAGAGGAGTTACACTGAGAAGCAAAATCTAGAAGAATTCATCAACACCAAACCACATGTGAAATTCTAAATGAGTTATTATAAGGCAACAGAAAGACAACCATGGACGTAAATGACATTTTAATCAGTTGATAAAGAGGAGGATGAAAGTAATGCGGCCCACTCACAAGAACAAGACCAAGCAGTCCAACAGGGTCACAAAAAGAGCCATCATATATTAACAGTTGAATCCTGTAACAAATATTAATAAAAGGAACATATAGGACAATAAAAATGGAATTAAGACAAAACATAAAGGGAGGTCTCAAAAATAAAACGGAAAGAGAAACCAAAAGAAAAAACCCCAAAACATAACAGAATGACAATGTCTTAATCATCTTAAATGTAAATAGCTTGAATTCACCAATCAAAAGACAGTAGAGCAGCTGAATGTATTTCAAAACAAAGTCTACTAGTAGGTTGTGAACAACCTACTGTTGTTCACAAGAAACTCATCTTAACAACAAAGACAAGCACTGACTAAAAAGTTGGAAGATGCTTATAAAAGCAAATGACAACCAAACAAAATATTAATAATCAGGACCAGCTATGCTTATGTCCGATAAAACAGACTTCCAATTAAGAAAGGTAGTAAAGGATAAGAGTGTATTATGACTAAAGGCATAATACTACAAGAAGTAACACTCATAAACATAAAAGAACTAAGTGATGGAGTACTGAAATATGTAAGAAAAGTTACAATTTAAGATGTACATATTGATAGCACAGTAATACTAGAGGACTTTAATATTCCACTTACAGTAATGGTTAAATAAGACAATGAACAAATAAGGAAACAATTGCCTTCAATGAAAAGTACTGAGCAAATAGTCCAACACACATCTACAGAACACTCCACACAAAAACTGCTGTACATACACATTTTTTCAACTGTACCTGAAACATACTTAATACACCCATATTGTTGGGATCAAGTTAATTGTCAATAAAAATTAAAAAGACAAATAGTACCCAATATTCTGACTGTAATGCCAAAGTTAGAAATCAATTATAAGGGGGGAAAACAGGAAAAATGTTGAATACCCAGAGACTAAGAGCTAATGGAAAAAAGAGGAAGTCAAATCAGAAATTGAAAAATACATTGAGACAAATGAAACAATATGGATTATCATGGATGCACCAAAAACAACCTAAGAAGGAACATTATTGCAATACAGATTTTACATTAAGAAGCAAAGAAAATCTCAAATATCACACTTAAACCAACTTGAAAGAAAGAAGCAAACCCACAATTAGTAGAAGGAAATAAGAATGGAAATAAAATGAAACAAACATCATAAAGACCACACACACACACAAATCAATGAACTTAGAGTTGGGATTTTTTTTGAAAAGATAAAATAGATAAACCTTTAGGTAGGTTAACAAAAAAAGAAGAGAGAAAACACTAATAAAAACCAAAAATGAAAGAGGAAAAATTACTACAGATATCACAGAAATACAAAAGATCATTAAATTACTATGAACAATTATATGACAATAAATTTGATGACCTTGGAGAAATGGACACATTTTTAGACCAATATAGTCTAAGAAGGTTAACCCAAGAAGAAACAAGTGAACTCAGTAAAGTGAACACAATCATGGAAATTGAAATAATAAAAAAACTTCTCCCCACAAGTTGCTTAGGACCAGAAAGTTTTGACACATTTCATCAAGTTTTTAAAGAATAATTAATGCACACCTTGAACAAATTGTTTTAAAAAATACAAGTAGAAATACTCCCCAATACACTTCATAATACCCAGACAACGTTAGTACTAAACCAAAGACAGAACAAGAAAATTATAGATCAAAAAGCCCTGATGAATAGCAATATAAAATTCCACACATATTAGCAAATTGAATTCAACAGTATTTAACAAAGACTGTAAACCATAATCAAATTGGATTCATGACAGGGGTTCAAGGATGGTTTAATACATGCAAATTATTATAAAATATCATCAACAAAAATAAAAAGCATGTAGTAATATCAACAGATACAGAGAAAGCCTGTGATAAAATTCAGCAAGAATTTATGATAAAAATTCTAAACAAAATGTATATAGAAGGAACCCATGTCAATACTATAGAGGCCATACATCACAAACCAACTGCCCTTATAATACACTTGATGGCCAAAACCTGAAAATTTTCCACTTTGATTTGTTGACAGTTGACACTGTCATCACTCTGCTTACTACTGATGGTTTGTCCAGAATTATCAAACACAGAAAACAAAAGAAATCCAGAGCCGGCTGTGGTGGTGCAGGGCTTTAATCCCAAGCCTACGACAAGAGGCTGAGACTGGGAATCGCTTAAGTCCGCAGGTTCGAGACCCGCCTGGGGCAACATAGTGAGACCTAGTCTCAAAAAATAGGTGGGCATGGTGGTGTGTGCCTGTAATTCTAGCTACCTGGGAGGCTAAGGCTGGAAATGGCTTGAGCCCAGGGTACCTGGACTCAAGACTCAAGAGAGTGCGGTTCCCGGGCAACATAACAAAACCTAGCCTTTAAAAAAAAAAAAAATTCCAGGTAGAAAAAGTCTAAGAAGAATTTATTTATTCTAAGTAAAAATTATCACTAGTAGATATTATATGCAGAAAATTCTAAAGACAACATCAAAAAGTTATTAAACAATAAATGGATGCAGGGAAGTGGCAGTCTACAAAATCAGTAACAAAAAATTCACAGTATTTTTATGACCAAGAAGCAAAATAAATTAAGAAAAATGAATCAAAATATAATTGCCTCAAAATGAATTAAATACCTGAGAATCACCTTAAGAAGACCTATAAAACAAGAATGGATGCTATTGAGATGTTATTAAGGACTTAGTAACATAAGGAGGTGGAAGGATATGCTCATGAATGGGGAGAATCAATAGCATTACACTGATTTCTGCCAAAAGAGATATATGAACTTAATCTATCAAAATATCACCAATATTTTTCAAAGAAATTGAATAAAAATATAAGAATTTATATGGTACTATTAAAGGTTTGGAATCATAAAAGTAACCCTGAGAAAAAAGGAGAGAAATAATGGTTTCCTAACTTCAAACTTTGCTAAATATAAAGCAACAATATGATACTGGCACAAAAACAGATAAATGGATAAATAGAATGGAATAAAAAAAATTGAAAAGTAAATTCATACATGTACCAGCACCTAAGCTACAATAATACAACTATGACCACAACATAGGGAAAGGACAGTCTCTTTAGAATTGTTGGAAAAAATGGAAAGTCACATCTGTAACAATCAAATTGTATTACTCTCTATCTCCACAAAAACAAACTACTAATGGCTTAAAGGTTTATACATAGTTTTCAACAATAACACACATAGACAAAAAAACATTATTGTTCAATTCCTTAATAAACTGTGTCTGGTGACCCAACCCCTATGACAAGAAAATTAAAACAAAAACAACTGGAATTTACTTCAAATTAAAAAGCTTTTATACAGTAAAAAAAAAAAAGCAAATTATAAGACACACCTATTGAATAGGAGAAAATATTTACACAATACTTAACTGCTAAGGGATTGATATCCAAGATAAGTAAACATACATACAACAGAAAATAGTCCACAGCAGATATGAGCAGAAATCACCAGAGAAAATACAGAAGGCCAGAAGGGATATGAAAAAAAGTTAGTTAACTAGTTTTAGTAAGTGATACACAGGCTAAAATCACAATGAAATAGAAACTTACGCCCATGAAAATGGTACATATTCAAAAGAGTTCCAGCAACAAGTGTTGGGGAGGATGTGGAGAAAAAGGACTAGCAAATATAAAGCACAATCATCAAGGTTGGTTGTTACTGGCGTAAGAATAGACATATAGATCAACAGACTAGACATGAAACCCAAAATAAACCATTACATTTATAGTAATTTTATTTTTCATGATTCAATAAGGAAAAGAATGGTCTTTTCAGCAAAGGATGCCTAGAATAACTAGTAATTTACATGCAAAATAGTGAAGGTGACCATCCATTTGATAGCCACACAAAATAAGGGAAAATGGTGCAAAGACCATTATATAGTAAATATACGAATCTTAGAAGAGAACAAGTTTAAACTTTAATTTCACAGATTTGTCATTAAAAGCACAAGCAATAAAAAGAAGACAATCTTTTACTGTACTAAATCATAACAAAACTTTTATGTATCAAAGAGCACTATTAAGACATGAAAAGACAACACATAAAAATAGGAGTAAATACTTTTTCTACATGCATATAAGCTGTGTGCATATGTATACGTAAATATACACAAATAATGAATTATATATATCATGTCTAATAGTCACGATATATATAAAGAAGTCTTAGAACTCAACTAAAATACACATTTTTCCAAAGAAGATATTGTTAATAAATACATGACAAAATGCTTAAGATTATTTGGTATTAGAGAAATGCAACTAAAAACCACAATGGTTATCATTTGATACCCAGAAGCAGCATTATAACATAAAATACAGATAACAAGTGATAGTAAGGATGTTGAAAATCCTCACAAACTGCTGGTGGAATGTAAAATGGTAAAAATACATTTTAAAATTACATTGGTAGTTCTTTAACATGGTAAATGACACCTAGCAAATTCTACTTCTGGGTAGATACCCAAGAGAAAAATGAAAATATGTTCAAACAAAAATGGATATAAATATTCAAAACAGCATTAAATATTCATAATAACTCCAAAGTGGAAAGAACATAAACATCAACTAGCAAAAGTATAAAATGTTATATGAATATACAACAGAGGTTTACAAATCATAAAAAGTAATGAAGAACTCATGCACACTACACTAAGGATGAACCTCAGGAAGATTTTGATAAAGGCTGCTAATCATTTGATTCCATTCATATGAAATGTCTAAGACATGTAAATCCATTGAAACAGTAAATTTGTGGTTGTGAGAGTCTGGGGGCAAGTTAAGGAAAAGATGAAGAGTGATTGCTAACTTGCTCTTTTCTTTTAATGGTTATAGAAATGTTCTGCATTTAGTTGTGATGGTTGCAAAACTTTGTGAATGAGATTTGACAAGTCACTGAATTATGGCCTTAAAAAGTTGATTTCATAGTATGTAAATCAGATCTCATTTCTTTTTAAAAAGCAGGAAAAAGGATTAACTCATTCAGTGGAACCTAAAGCTAAAGAGGGTAAATTCAAGAGTCACAGGGAATTATTCCCAGATCTTAAGCTCTAATCAAAGAACTAACAGGTGCCTAGCTAGATTTCAGAATACATACACTGTTGTGATGGAAGAGTGACCATCCTGTATGCATCCCATTTCTCCCATTTTTGAAATATAAGTGTTTACAGTGGTTATCCAAGGCTGTCTCACTCCTGTATGTTGGGTATATGTGAGTAGGCAATTGATCTTTTCACATTTAAAGGTTTATAGATCAAGAGGAACCCAACTTGAAGTACTGAAATTAAATAACAGACTAAGGAGCCTCATTTGCTCCTGGGACCGAATTAGAAACAGAGTATGGTTTTGGGGATAATAGTATAGTATAAAACTTTTGGGGGATGAGGCCATGAGCAGGGATGAGAAAGAGCATGTTGCATATGGAAGATCTGTGAAATACTGGAAGCCAAATGACAGCTTCCTTTTACTTTTTTATTTATTATCTCTTCCTATATGGAATCAAAGAATATCTACTTGAGTTGTCTCAATTATGAGACTGACAGTGTGGAGAATTTAAGTTATGAACAATCCAATAATAATTTTTGAAGACCAGGATGGTAGTGTCTTTATAATCTCTTTCCAATCTCTATTTCTTTACTATCCATATTTGACAGCAATATTAACAATACCAATAGGATACGAAGAACTTTAACATACATTAACATCATTTAATGTTAAGTATCATATAGGTGCAGGTAATGATACAAACAAAAGTAAGAGAAAGACAAACTAATGGGACCAATTATGAAACAGTTCTTGACCCTGCTTTTAATTTTCCCTCAAATATTCAACTCTAAAATTTTAATCTATAGAAACATTGAAAAGAAGGTAATGTATTTCCACAAAAATTTAACTCTACAAATTCAACAACTGTTGACATTTTGTCTCATTTTATATACAAACTCACATGCACACAAATTACATGTGAAACACTTGAAAGTAAGTTTCACATAATTTACTTCAGGGCTTTAACCTGAGAACTAGATTATAAAAATATATTACCATATATTACAATAATGCCAGTATCCCTTTCAAGAAACTTAGCAACTATAGAATAATGTAATGAGGTATAAATCTAAATTTAACTTGTTCTCCACTTTCTCAATTTTGTCCTTTACAATCCATGCCCCCACCCCAATCTCAGGATGCCAAAAAGACTCACATCTTGTATCTGACTCTCATTTCTCCTAAGTAATTTCTCCTATCTTTCCTGGGGGCTTTCAAATTATTTGTTTTGTAGCATATCTCATAATTTGGGTTAGATTGCTCAAGATTTAGGTTCAGCTTAAACACATTTTTGACAACAAAAATACTAAGAAGCCATCTTAGTGTGTAATACAGGTTCATCCCATTATTAGTTATGTTGTTTAGCACTTGCTATAGGGAGGTAATCCCAGTATACCCTGTATAGTTATCTTTTCTCCTTTGTAATTAATATGAAGCGGTACTTAAATGTGATTACTCTGTTCTTCAACAATTTTGTATTCACTGAATGTTTTTTATTCACTGAAATTTTTAGCATCAATTGATGATTCCTCACATAATCAACTGTTATAAAATGATGATTCTGCAAGTTACTTGTTCTCAAATTTTTGTGGTGTTTTTAACAGAAAAAAATAAAAGAAATGCCTTCTCTTCTGTGATCTTTTGGGGTTATATATGTTTTTTATCACTATGGAACTAATATATTGTTTTTTTTCATCTAATATTTTATCATCTGTGTCATCATTATTCATTTTAATGAAGATGATACTCCAATGTAGTGAGTGGAAACTCTCTCAAGCTGGTCCATTAATCCATGAAATATCTCCTATTACTGAAGGCTTGCTAATCTTTGGGTAAATAAAAAAATACCATGTCCACTTTCTATATTTCCTGTCCCAGACTAGGAATGAAACAATAATCTATATATCCTATTTTTCTTTCTTGTGGCACAGATATAATTTAGGAATCAAGGTCTGGATGCTAAGTATAGTCACTGTTCTTGTGACTTTTTGAATCTTACTGTAGTGCAAAGCTAAGAAATACAGTTTTACATGTATGTGCACATACACACAGGAGACATATATATTTTAATCATGAATTTACACTGATAACTGCAACACCACAGAGCTATTCCTTCTCTTGTCACATTGTATGTTTTCTACTACTCCTGAAGTAACCAGTTTCACTATTTTCTAGTCTTCCTTAAAAGTTAATGTATTACATATATTTTTTCTCATTATTTAAAAAAAATATATGCAAGGAATCATTCTTACTGGTTTAGAGAGACATTCTTCAGTCTATTCTCTAGTTTCGTGGTAGTCTACTGGATGTTTCTATTACAGATTACTCAACCTGTCTCTTATGAATGAGCATGTAAGTGATTTCTAATCCTCTACTGTTATTAACTAATGGATTATTCATAATAGAGTTGGAAAAAATCTTGTGTTCACTGAGAGATGAATGGAAAAGATGTAAATGGAATAGTACTCAGTTACAAAAAAACAGATGAGCATTCCAGTAAAATGGTATAATAGTAGAGACACTGAGCACCGCCTCCACATAGACACAGCAAAACAACATATAAACAGTCCCTGTTAAAGACTAGAGGATTAGCAATTTTCACAGAGAAAGGCAACAATGTTACAGAAGTCAGAAATTAACTGTAACATCACTTTTTTGAAGAAGGGTTGCAAGACCAAAGAGAGGATGCAATGGCTGTAATTATGGCTTTTTTGCTTGGTGGTGATTGCAGGGCTGGTGGCCATATCAAGGACCCACCTGTGGATTCACTGGAAAGAAGAGTATGCACAACCAGGTGTGAATAATGAAGGGGGTCATCCTCCAGAAACCTATAGGTCTCTGAGAAGCAAAGACCCTTAGCCAAGCACTGTGAGAGCAGAGAGGCCAGCAAGGGTAGATGCCAGTTGTTAGAAATCAACCAAGGAGACAGGGCTGGAGGGTGAAATACCTGCATCTCTGCTATTAGGACACTAGTCACTACAACCTAGTACAGGACTTGTTTGGTAGTGACTGTCAGCATAGGCAGTAGCTCCAGTTCAAGCTGCCTTCACTCAGTGTTGGTACTTCCACTAGTCAGAATTTAAAACACCCAGAACCTGGCAGCAGCAGTATGTACCACCAAGTAAAGCTCTGTTGCATAGAACAGCCTTCTCTGGTCCTCCCTGCTTCCTGAACTCAGTTCCCTATCTGGGTCACAAGCTCCAGAGAGGATTGAGAGCAGTCTGCAAGGGAAGCTTCTTTTTACAGATGGCATCCACAAACCCTGAGAAATACCTGCCATTTATACCTGGACAATGGCCTATTTGCTGTTCAAACCTGCAGCTACTAGATCTCTTTGCTCCTGCCAAAACTACTGAGAAAATCTGGGTTGTAGAACCTGCTGACTAAAGATGGAATGAAGCTGAAGGATTGGTATGAGACTGAAGTTGTTGGGAAAGCTCTGGTTGAAGAACTGGACTACAGAAGAGGTGGTTACAGATTTACCATTCATTTCAGGCAATTAACAGATTCGAAAGAGGCTTAACTCTTATTCTTTCTAGCAGTAATCTCTGCATTTTTAACTGGCCGATGCTCTTACCCTACACCTGCACCAGAAGTTCAGTTATTCAAACAAGGGCAAAGACTACAGTCTAAAAACAATAAACATTCTGGGTAAAGAACCTAGGACTACATCTTACAACTTGTAATCTTTAATATAAGGTCAGCAAATGAAGGAGAGAAATCTGTACAGCTCAACCCATGAAAAAGAATATGTAGTTTTAAACAGTATGAAGATAAAGGATTATACAACCAATGATGTAACTCAACAAACCCTGGGGAAATAATCTAAATCTAACAAAGCTAGGTAACATACCTGAAGAAGTGTTCAAAGCAACAGTCCTGATGGTGCTTATAAAAATAAGGAAAACATCAAAGAACAAAATGAAAACTACAACTGGGAGCAAGAAAATGAGAAAGTTACAAACAGAAAGAATAGCTAAACTAAAATATTACAATAAAGGGACTCAATAGTAGACAATCAGCAGCAGACAAAATAAGGAAAGAGGAGTCCAATAGGCCAGTTAAAAGAACAATAAAAAAATTAAAAACAGCAACAAGCACTTTCTGGGATAACATCAAGAGGAATAACATTAGCATTGCAGGGGTCTCAGAAGGAGAAGACAGAAAGGAGAGAGTCCTTGTGTGAAGAAATGATAATCAAAATTTTCAACAACATGGGAAAGGAGACATCTAGATCCAAGAGGCTCAGAGTTAGAAACAAAATAAACCCAAAAAGATATGTCAACACAGAGCATAATTAACATGATAAAAACTAAGAAAGAAAATACTAAAACCGTCTAGAGAAGAATAAATCATATATAGGAACCCTCAGATAATGTACAGAGTTTTAGCTTACCAAATGGGGATGTATAATATATTTAAAAATATGAGAAGTATTTTCAATCAAAAATGTCCTATCTAGTTAGACTACTAGTCAGGATTGAAGGAAGAATTGAAGTGTTTTAACGACAAATAATAAAAGGTATTCACTACTAGTAAAATAACCTTTTATGAATACTAACAGGATGCCTATAAGGTGGGGAAAAAAATCACCTAGAAAAAGCAAAATATCAAAAACATACAATGTATGTGTGAGGTGGGGTTGGGGGAGCACACACAGAGTGAGGTGGGAGTAAATATGTGGACCATTGAGCTCAAGATCAATCTGTCCAAGAGAGTACAAGTATAGAACCTTACTGTGAAACTGGAAAGGGAATTCAAACCAAACACAGAAAGATGTTTAAGTACAAGTGGGTAGATTAAGAGAAAAACAAAAGGATGAAACACCCAAAAATCAATAAAATGGCAATAAATACTTATGTCTCAATAACTGCCTTAAATGTGTTGAATTCACCAAATTATGGGTGGAGCATATCTGAAAAGACCCAAATGCAAAATCCAATTTCTTCTGCTTACTAGAAGCTAATTTTGTTCTAAGGAGAATTACAGGCTCAAAATAAAAGATGAGAAGACAATGCTATAAGCAAATCGTATCTAATGAAAGGTAGTTCCAGCCATACTTACATCTGATAAAACAAATTTCCAGCTAAAAAAAGGTAAGAAGAGGCAGAGATAGGCATTATATAATGATTAGTGCCTAAAACATTTATTAATATATACCAAGCTATGGAGCACCAAAATATATAAAGCAATAATTAAATAGTGACACTGGGGATGAGGAAGTCTGACAGTGACAGATATACAATAATCATAACAATCATGGACATTTCAGACAAACAGACAATAAATAAAACAATAGTCTTAAATAATGAATGAGGCCAGTTGGGTTTAACAGATACTTACAGATCATTCCACCCAACACAGCAGAATCTATGCTTTTCTCAAGTACTTTTGAAACATTCTCAAGGATAGACTACATGTTGGAACTACAGAAAAAAAAAAATGCTGATGAACTTATGAAGACCTGATTCCATACCAAGATTTTTTTCTGATCACAATACCGCAAAATCAGAAATGAGACTCAAAAAGAAAGAGGAAAAATCTCAAATACCTAAAGATTAAACTACATGCTCCTTAATCACCACTGTGTAAATAAATTAAAGCAAAAATTGATAAATACTCAGAAACACATGAAATGAAGACATCAATTATCAGAATTTACAGGATGCAGTAAAATGATATTATGAGGGAATTTCACAGCAGTAAGGCCTCTATCAAGAAACAAGAAAAATATTCAACAAATTTAGTCTTACATCTAAAGCAACTTGAAAAAAAAAAACAAAGCCAATTTTTTATAAGTTAATAAAATAGAAACCAAAAATACAAGAAAGCAATGAAATCCAGACAATCAAAATCAAACAGAAATAGAAATGAGAGAGAAATTACAACAGGTACCATAGAAAAACAAAATATCATGAAAGACTACTGAGAACAACAGGTTGATAAACTTGATGATCAAGAAAAAAATGAATTAAAAATCAAAACAGTACATTCTACCTATCAAGACAGAACCAGAAGGTAGAAAACTTGAAATCACTTAATACAGACAAGTATAGAAACCTGAAGCAATAATAAAAATTCTCCCAAAAGACAGAAACCAGATGGTTTTACTACTGAATTCAACCAAACCTTCAAAGCATTTAGGCATTCTTCCAAAAAATTGAAGAAGGAATATTTCCAAACACATTTTATGTTGGTAGCATTTCCCTAGAACTAAAACTAGACTAGGAAATAATGAACACAGATGCAAAAATTCTAGTAAACTAAATACTAGTAAACAAAATACTAGTAAACTAAATTCAAAACTGTATTAAAAAGTACCATACAATATAACCAAACAGGATTTAATACAGGGACATAGGTTGACATGAAGATTGATATGAAGATCAATTATTGATATGAAGATCAATTGATATGAAGATCAATTATTGTAACTACTGTGTGAACTTAAGGAAGGAGAAAAATTATATAATCACATAATAGGTGCAGATAAAGTATTTGACAAGATTCAGCAGCCATTCATGATAAAAAAAATCTTAATAAATGGGTATAGAAAGCACATACCTCAACATAATAAAAGGACATATGCCAAACCTACAGCTAATATACTCAATGGTGAAAAAGTATAATTTTTTAATTTTTTGTTTCTTTTTACCATAAAATTATTTTAAAGAATGCTTACACTATAGTTGGAAAGGACTTTAAAAAGTTTTTATTCATTTATGTAGTATACTATGATAAAAATTGGTTTTTAATAATGTATCTACTTGTTAGAATTTTTGACTTTTACATAAAATGCCCACATGCACTGACAAAGTATATTTTATATATTGAGAAAGTATATTTTACATTATATGGGAACAGACTTTAGCTTGTATCTAAACTATCCCTTTTTAATTTTTTTTAGGTTTTCTATATCCTTACTTCAGATTTACTTCATCTTCTTTGAAGTGCCATGTTAATCAAATTTTGTGTCCTTTTCTCTGAATTCTCTGTAAATCATTGCATCACGATTTGTTACATAGATACTAATAACTGCTGTACCTTTATTATTATCTTTAACAAAGTCTTTTGTCTTCAAATAAGTCATCTCCACAACCAAAGTAATATATGCAACATAAATACTTTGAGTACTTCACACTTAACTGTATAAAAATTTTTTAAATGTTTCAACCTAAGCATTAAAAACTTCCTAAGTTTAAAAGATTTATTTCTTCATAAGGTCATACTTAATTGTAATGTCCTCTTTTTTTTTTTTTTTACTACAATGTACATGATACTTATAACAAAAGAACTACTAGTAATTTGTTGCCATTGGGTTTGAGTCATATTAACACACCTGCAAATTTTAGCCAACATTGTTTTTTACCAGCTGTACAAATGTCAACACAGCAAGAGTGGCAAATAACATCTTAGAAATATGTTTTTGAAAAGGTCTTGATCTTGTAGATTCCTTGAACTTGTCTCAGGTAATCTAGGGTTCCATGTATCTGCTTGGAAAATCATGATCTTACAAAGGTTAACATTCTTATCTCATCAGAAGTAGTATGCTGAAAGGTAATATAGAAGAATGACTTGAAATACATCTTTGTAGGTCGTCTATATCTATAATCAAATCCTGGTTCTGCTGATTCCAGACTGAGTAACTGTAATTGCCTTTGTAAGTTATTTACAATTCACAATTTCCTTATAACTCATAATTTCATAACCTCAAGAGGTTAATTCAAAGTGTAAATGAAAAAACTGAGTTCCTACTAAGTGCCCATCACATAGTTCTTAAAAAAGAGGTAAATCTGGGTAGTCTGGAGGTAAATCTGGGTAAATCTGGAATTACTGCTGAAACATTTGATCAAATGCTTCAGCAGTAATTCCAGAATGTGAATTTTTAGTGTTTTCCAAAAACTGACCATTAACCATATCTAATATCTCTACTTTTAGAGAAGCATTTTGTTTCACTATTTTTGTTCATTATCTTTTTGCCTTTCTCCTACTTATTTAGGACTGACCCCTTTTTACTTTAGTTAGTTTGACTCATCAAAATTCTGATTTTTTGTTCTAACCATAAAAATTATAAGCTATATCCTTCTATCAAGTCAACTTGTCCACTAAGTTTTGAAATCTATTTTAACGTGTTTCAATACTAAGTGAATTCTAATCACCATTGTAAGTTTTCTTTACCCTATGAATTACTTAGAAATGTCCTAAAATTTCTATATACATTTCTATATACATGTATTTATTTTTAAAAGCTATCTTTATATTATTTATCACTACATTAATTGAATTATAAAAAGTAATATGGTCTGTGTCTATGGTTTTTAGTTGCTGATAATTTCTTAGTGGCACAGAAAGCAGCCAGTTTTTAATAAAATTTAAAGTAAGCCTGAAAAATATGCTTACAAACTGCTGGCTGGTTTCAGGGTTCCACTTGTGTCTGTTAGCTCAAATGTATTAACTTTACTGATTAAATCTTTATATTTTTTCATCTTAGGTCTGTTTGACTTAAAATGTTAAATGCTCCCTTTACAATGTCCTCCTAGTTCATTTGACAAATTTTTCTGGACATATCTTCAAGTGTTGTTATTCTGATACACATTTCCTAATTTTCATGGTTAACTGCTGACAGCACCATTTAAATTTATATTATTTTTTAATATTTAATACTTTTCAGCATGGTCCTAATCTTATAGCTATTCTTCTGGACTTTGTATTGAATTCTTATAAGAAAAGGTAGAATTAATGGCTAAATGTCTACAGTAAAATTCTCCAGAGAACAATTATTCACCCTGAAGGAAAAGAAAAAAAAGCGACACTACACTACCTTTCTCTATTACAGTGTTAAAGAAAGACTAAACAGTTTATAACAATTAGAGAAAAAATTAGATTATAGACCAAAACTCATAATTTGCTTTCAGAAACTTCTCTTTCTTAAAAAACCATCCAGTAGGTGGTATAAGACAAATTTCAGAATTAAGAATCCAATTTGTATTCTATGCCTTTTAGGAAATTAGGATCAATTGGTGAAACTGATTATCCCCACCCAGGATACCAAGAGAGGGAAAACACAAATTACAAATATAGAAATAAGAATCATCACTATTTACTTCATGAACATTATGGGGAAAATAAAGGATTATTGTGAGTTTCCTATTTTACATGAAACGAATCAATTCTTGAAAGATAGCCAACCAAAATTCACAGGAACAAGAAGGTAATCTGAATGAGGTTTATATCTATTACAAAACTGAATAACAGATAACCTTTCAAACAGAAAGCATATGGTCAGGTGGTTTTACTGATGAATTCTATCAAACATTTAAGAACAAACTAATAACAATTTTAGAATCTCTTCTAGAAAACAAAAGCAGTAGGAGGATTTACTAATTCATTCTAGGTGAGCTTTACCCCAATACAAAAGGAAGACAAAGACATTATCAGAAAAAACAAACAAAAAAAACTACACATCAATCTCTCTCATGAACACAGATGGAAATTTTTCTTGACAGAATATAATACTAGCAAGTTTAATTCCATGATGTATACAAAGTAGGATTTATTCTACATATGTGGAGCTGATTAGATATTTGAAAAGCAATATAACCTATAACAGCAACAGGCTAAATAAGAATATTATGGTCACCTTTCAAATGACACATGTAAGAAATTTGACAAAATTCCATACCTGTTCATAATAAAAACTCTCAGCAAAATAGGATTAGAGGAAAAGTTCCTTAACTTGATAAAGAACATTTAAAAATGTCTACAGCTACTACAGTTGGGTGGTGAGAAATCAGTTATTTTTCCCTTAGGATTAGAAACAAGGTGAACATGTCCCCTCACCACTTGCATTCAACAAAGCAATAAAAGTCCTAGGTAATCTAGTTAATAAAAGGTAATGAAACAGGGGGTAAAGAAGACTTTTTAACTTAACTTGAAACACATACAGGCCTGCTTCCCTCTCCCAAGCAGGCTACAAACAGGCTATTTACCTTTAACCTTTACCTTAACCTTGAACACCTCGGCCAGCTTCTCTTTACAAAGCAGGATACAAGCAGGCCATTAGCATTTTCACTGTACTTGCCTACTACTGATATGCAAACATTAGCTACCAGCTTCATTCTCCCTGCTTTCTTTTCTTTTAAACCTAAAAAGAAAAACTTAAAAACACAGTTTAAGGTTTTTTTCACCATCCTCAGCCTTCTCAACCAAAATACCAAACCAATGCAAGACTATTAGTGCAGACTAATTTATTTTTAACAAAGTGATTTTTAATTATCCTAATAACTACAAAAGAAACATGTAAGACTCAGATTACTTTAACATTGTCCAAAACCTTTCTCAGTATTGTCTAAAGTCCTTTCCCAGATTGCCCCAAAATTCTCAGTCTCTCAGTTCTGATCATCTCACCAATGTCAACCAGTCAGAGTTCCTCTCCACTAGTTTAAAGACATCTTTTTAGGGGGCGCTCCTTTGGCGTGCCCTGTCTTTCACACTGCCTTCTCTTTGTCGTCTTCGGGTAGCAAAAACTTCATGGTATCAGACCCAGCCAAGTTCACTTTCTTTTCAGGCCTAACTTCTGCACGGCCTCTAGCAGACACAAGTTAAACTCAGCAAAACAAACTCCAACCCGGAGTTTAAATTCGCAAACTCCTTAACTGCATTCAGCACACAGCTTGGGCCAGTCAAGGGTTGCAGGCCCCCGGTGGCCACATGGCTAAGCTCACATGGCTCACATCTTTACAAGATGGCCAACTCCCATCTCTTTCTATCGAATCTCCATATTGCCTCTAAATCAAAATTCAAATCCTTCTCTTTGTTTGCACACCCTTTATATATCCTGATTTCCCGTGTTCCAGGAAATCTGTTTCACCTTGAACATTTCACTCTTTCCTCCCCTGCATCTCCCTAAAAAATTTTAACTAAGGTCATTCTCACATTTTAGCATCTGTCCTTAAAATCTACAATCTTAAACAAAAGACACTGAGGAAAGGGGTACTTACCCTATCAGTAACAAAAGATGTACAGATAGGGAAGAAAGTTTTTTGTTTGCAGAAGACATGACTATGCAGAAAATCTGAAATAACTGATTAAATGTATTGCAGGAACTAATAAATAAACAAGGTTGCAGGACATAAGGATTGTATAAAATTATCCAGTCTTTCCATATATTACCAATGAACAGCTTGAACTTGAAATTACAACAATTAACATCAGTAATGACAGGGTGTGTTGTCGTCACCCCCCCCCACTATCAAAAACAGAATAAAGTGTAAACTTAGCGAAATATAAAATCTAGATGCGAAAAACTAGAACTGATAGAAAAATACCAAATAAAAATTTAAATATACTCCAAATTCATGAAAAGGAATAAAATCCTACTCAGTTCTTTCTCTTTTTGGTCTATAGAAAGCAATACTAATCAAAATCACTAGGAGCTACTTTGTGGATACTAATAAAGTCAAAAGTTTATATTAAAAAAAAGGGAAAAAGGGAAAAAAAAGTAACCAAAACAACAGCAAAGAAGCAGTAAATCGGACACCTAACACTACCAACCTAAGATTCACCGGAAAGTTTCCATAATAAAGACAGTATGATACGAAACAACAGACAAACAGATCAGTGAACTAAAATAATCCAGAAATAGAACTAAACAAAAAGTTTCATTTCATTTTTGGTAAAGGAGCAAAGGTAAAACATGGACAAACTACAGACTTCAACAAATGGTGATGTAACACAATCACGTACAATTAAGGAACTCAGATTTCAAACTGCTCACAAAAAATAACTCAAAATAGGTCATCTGGTTAGATGTAAAATATAACATTATAAAAACACTAGAAGATAACAGGAGAAAATCCTGTCTTTGGCAATGATTTTTTATTTAAAACAAAAGCACAATGCATGAAAAAAATTGATAAAGTGTGCCTTATAAAAAAAATTTGATCTGCGAAAGAATCAGAATGAAAACAGACTCAAAGAAAATATTTGCAAAAGTTTTATCTGAAAAATATACAGAGGAATTTAAATTTAAAGAGGAAGTGAACAATCCACTTAAAAAATGAGCAGAAGTTCTGAACAGCTATCTCACACACTATCTACATAGCAAATAAGCATATGAATAGATAGATTCTCAATATAGTAGCAGGAAGAAACTGCATATTAAAACAATAATGAGATAGTACCTCTCACCCATTTAAGAGCTAAAATCCTAAAAACTAGTATCAAATGCTGGTGGGATATGGAACAAACAAGAGAAATTATTATTCAAAGCTGAACAGTTTTATTATAGGATTCAGGTTTTACCACATGAGTTCAAAACATGTTCACACATTTGCCTATGATTGCGTAGAGCAGCTCTATTTAGAAATGCTATAAATTGGAAGCAATAAAAAACAAAATACTGGGAAACAACCAAGATGTCCTTTAATAGGTAAAAGTATTCACAAACTGTCAAAAACATTAGCCTGGAATTGTATTCAATAATAAAAAGAAATGAGCTATCAAAATCATGAAAACATAAAGGAATCTTAAATGCATAGAATGTTATATAATTTAAATCATATAGTAGTGTGTAGTCATGTTAGAAGCAAATCTAAATGACTACATATTACTGTATGATTTAATCACATATGATTTAATAAATATATTACTTATAAATCATGTATGATTTACTCATTTTAGATACTACTCAAAGTAGTTTTTAAAGAAAACCTAGTATCTACATACTATTATAAGATATACATGACATTCTGAAACAGGCAAAATTATAGAGACAATAAAGAGATCAGTGTTTGACACAGGTTGGGACAGTGGAGTTGAGGGATGAAAAGCGAGATTATAGGAGTTTTAGGAAAGTGCAACTTTGTGTATGACACTGTAAAGGTGGATCCCTTTTAAATTGCATTTTTGACAAAATTCACACAGCTATACAATATACAAACAGTGAATATAATAACAAATGAGATGTATTTAGTAATATATTAATTCATTAACTATTAACAATCTATCACACCAACGTGAGATTATATTGCACTTTCTGTCCAACTTTCCTAAAAACTTACTTTAAAAAATAAAAATCAGATCAAGCTGAAAATCCATTTGATTTCACACTTTTCTGCCTTTAAAAAACAAATCAATAGATGGCACCAGAGATCCTTTAGAATAAGGAATCAGAAGATGCAGTCTATTACTCATAATGTTTAGTCTTAATGTTAATACATGGTTTGAGAGTGTATTTTTTCATTAATGAACAATATTACTGATGCTTATAGAAAAATATGCATTACAGAGAACTAAATTTAGATGCGAACTATATCATCTATAAATAGGTAAATAATCATGAAAATCTAGAAATGCAGATGTAGAGAATTACGAAGCAACAGCAATTCTATGTTATAGATAAACAAAAAGGTGTTATTTTTTGCTATTTAAAAACCAAACTCCAACTCACATATGACAACTGCATAGCACATCCATTTGACACTTTCTGACTACTAGTGAATTAGTAACTCATTAGTAAATTATCTTTCTCCACAAACTAAAAGCATTCAGTAAACAAGACATCAGACATTTTAAAATCCATTTTAATTTCAAGCTGGGAATAGAGAAAGTATTACGTCTTCCTAAAAAACAGAGGATAAAAACAAGTTAATCATTCACCACTCACCAAATAGCTAACACCTACCCACCAACTAGGCGTTCAGACTGACATATTCAATATGTAGCTTTTAAGAGAAAAATTAAGTAACTGACATATTTTTTAAAAAAGCTCTTCCGCTCCCGCTTTTTAGTTTATAGCACTATAAAACAGTGATCTTATACAAGTGATTGGATTATAAGTTAACAGTGACCAAACACCTTACTTTGCCACTTGGGGGTTGGAAGTAGCAGAGAAGGGGGGTTGAAGAAAAGAAAGTACTATTTTGAAGACAAATGAAATATATTCTTATTTTCCAAATTTAGAATTTCTCAGAAAGGAAATTCTCCAAAACGGCAGCATGTGCTTGTAATAGTAATACAAGCAAGCACATTAACCTTTAATTGTCATCATAAAATTCTGTACCCTGGAGATTACCATGAAACATTTATTGCCATGAAAAACTACTGCTTAGAGTTCCATAACCAATCACACAGTTTAAAGGTAGTTGAGGAAAAACAGAAATGAATGACACTACTAAGTCTTGGTACACAGTAACTGAAAATAAACTCAGAAGTGATCCCTTGAAATTCTACTACATTTTATTGGATAATAGAAAAATATGGCCACTGGATAATAGAAAAAAATAGGTCTGTCTCTGATTTGTCCAGAAATAAGTGTACCAATCTTAGTTCATAAAAATAAATTGTGGTTACCTAAATCTTGTACAATATAGAACAGTAATTCTCAATCTTTTATAATTTAATTTCTATTTAATTCAAAAACACAGTAATGGCAAATAATTTTGCAAATTTTATGAGGAGACAGCAATATCAATTTGAACCATAAAGAAATAAATTTTTTACTGGTTTACAGCCTTATTATAAACAGATAATGACTTTGGTGCTTAAAAACATTTTAAACAGTCTCCAAATTTTTTTACCAACTCTCAGGATCTCAGGGTTTCAGGAGCTACATGGTGAGACAAAATCTAGCAATATACAATTTTACAGATGATGAAACAAAACCTAGTGGAATCAAGTAAGAGATAGTGGCAAGGTTTAAAATACCAGTTTTCTCTCGCTCAGATGTTAAACCAGTCTACTAGAATTTACAAAGTTCAAAAAATAAATTCAGTTAGCAATGGAGTATTACAGTATCTAAATCTACTTGATTCCCAACTTTTTAGCTGTGAGAAATTTATTTGAAAATTAATTGGGCTATATTCAATTCCTGAATTCAGATAAGAAATCAAGTAAAAGAAAGACCTATATTTCATAAGAAGATGGGGTTCAAAAACTTATCCACCACTTTTCATTTTGCACCTGTGTTGCTAATTCTACACATGCCAAGTCCAAGTTTCAGGAGTAACAGGGGCTGAAATGTCTTACTTCTCTTAGAAGGGATGCAATTTAGTTTGTTAAGAAAGGGGATTCTAGTTTTCCCTCAACTTCAAAACTCTCTTTATCCACATTATAAATGATTTCCAAGTACCACCTACAGAAGTGTACACAGCAGACTAAGTATATTTAATATGTTACAAAAGAACATGCTCAGGGTGCATGAGTTGCCTTATGTTACTTTGTAATAACTTCATAATCCACTATATAAATGTTATAATCACATAGATAATAGAGGGATAAAGTTTTTAATAAGTGAATTATGCCATTCCCTTTTAAATCTCCCTGATCAATTTAGAGGTATTCAACCTCATCTTGTTGGAACTCTTTCCTTGAGCCTATCCCTTGATGCCAAACATTGCTCTGGGATAACATTCTAACCATTTAATAGTGTTCATATACTCTACGAGTTTTCCTAGCAGTTGTACTACAATCTTGCTGCAGGACACATTTCTATAAAACAATCTCCAGCATCTTACTATGCAAGATAATTGGGGGAAAAGAATCAAAAATGTTTTTTACAGTCTACTAAAAAAGAAATGAAACCTTCTTTAGTCACTGTATTGTATTAAAAGGAAAAGTTAATTCCTTAATTAAAAAAACGTAGTATAATAAATCTAATTTTTCAAAGTATAAGAGAATATGAGAATGGCTAATAGAATCTCTCATTTAAAAGAAATTCATTTTCACTAAAGCTCTCATTCTTACTTTACCAAAAATCTTTTAATAGAGGCAATGAAAGGGAAACCTCACAGACTTAGATTTCTTCTTCTCCTCCTCATCACTTCCCAGAAAAAGATGCTAATGAATATGACACTTGAAGCATCAAAAAACTAACAGGGCACACGCTTGGCCCAGCAAGCAAAACAAGGACCTAAACCATACGAAAAGGAACTTCCTTGGTTTTCTGTCTCAAAATGTTGTAGTAAAGAGTAAAAAAGTGGATCAGTCTGGTCTAGTTTAATATCAAACACAGACATTATCAGAAATCATCTGAACCGAACTTGACAAATCTGACACATATTTAGAATTTTCATTATCTCCAACTGAGGTATGTATCTATGGCACACAGTAATGTGTCATAAGTGGCAGGCCTAAATAAAGGTTTTGAACTTACTATTTCAAATTTGTATCCCTCTATTAAACTATCTGATATTATAAACTAATATTTTGTATAGATAAAACAATGACCTTGGGAATACAAATTAATTTCACTTTGTAAAAGTGTTTGTTAGGCAAAATATTTAGTATATATAATAATTCATAAAATCTACCTCAAAAAATTGAAGTTTCCAAGTCTCAGTCTTTCAGATTATTGCTTTATTTTCTTAGTATTCCTGGTCTTAGCTTAATTTCAGTTATATGTCTAGTTGCTTTAGTTACCACGGAGAGGGCATTAACACTGTGTACTGTATCTTTCTCCTCTCAAAGTTGAATGAATTAAAGTACAGAGGCATTTTAATGAGACTGAAGCAGTGCTCAACAAACAAAATATTAGTAATGATCTGATCAAGTATTTGCGTTCAAAATTTATAAAGAATACATACAAATCAACAATAGAAAAACACAATCCAAGTAAAAATTGGCAACTAACAGACTCTTCTAAAAGGAAGTACACAACAGAACCATCAACAAGTGACAGAAAGGATTCTGGAGAAGTACACCACAAATCTACCCGACAAAAAGTTTCCAACGTGCTATCTGCCTGGGCTACTCCTGGAGCTCCGAGCAGCCTCATCTATTGCTTCCAGGAGTGCAAATCTGCACCCAGGAAAAAAGGACACAGTTCTATTAAAAAAAAAAAAAAGACCAGAGGGCCAAACATAGATCAACAGAACAACAGCTTTCAGTGAGAGGAGATGGAGTAACCAGAGGGGGGAAAGGGACAAAGATGGAGTGAGGTGGGAAATAAGGGATATAATATAACCATGCAAACATGACCAATATTGTACAATAATTACGAAATAAATTTTTAAAAAGTACACAAACTTCCTAGTTATAACTTGAAAAATTATTCAACACTATTATCAGGGAAAAGCAATTTAAAGCAAAATGAGTGCCCTCTCACACCTACTAGAATAGCTAATAACAGAATGACAACAGAAGTTGTTGCCAGGGATTTGGAGCAACTAGAACTCTCATGTCTTTCTAATGAATGTATAAAATAATAAATTTGGAGACTGATTTGGCAATTCTGACACTGTGACCCAGCAATTTTATTCATAATGAATATGAAATATAATTAAACAGATTTTCAAAAAGTCTAAGGGTATGCATAGTAGCCTCATTAGTAATTTCTAGCATTTTATTAGTAAATCTTTTTAAAGGAATAAGAAAGAACAAAGAATCAAAACTGACTCTTTCAATTTAATTCTGAGTGAATGGGATGGTGTCAATAACTAATTAAAGGAGATTATAGAAGGAAAATGAACAGGTCTGAAAGGAAAATAATATTAACTGAACTTAATATTCTGTCTGCAATATTTCTAGAAAACATCATGGAATTTGGAGTGACACTGTGACTCATCTGAAAAATCAGTTAATCAGGAGTAGGGACAATATCTGGAGTAGGCAGGGCAGAAGAAACAGAAGAAATGAATGCTAAGTTTGCATAAAGTCTAGCTGTATAGCCCTTAACATGTAACATTCTGGGCATAGCACATGGAGATCACTCAGACAGTCAAGGAGGGAAGCAAAATTATTAACCATTTTGTGAAAGAATCCCTTTGGCAGTACAGTGAAGATCTACTCGAAATTGTTTTCACTGCAATAGGCAAGATTACAAAGAAAATAACCATACCAGAATTGTCAAAACCAAAATTATTTTCTTACTTTTAAAGAGGGATTTACACGCTGCTGAGAGGAGTAGCAGGTGAGAGAGGAGAACTTAGCTACCAAAATCAGATTTTTAATTTTGTATGATATATGTGCTTTTTATTTAATTAATTTTAAAATAGCAGATCTAGTAGTAAGGCTAATACATACTCTGTAACTCTGAAGTAATGAGAAATATAAATTAAAAAAAGATATAGCATGATATAAAAATAATTTTTATTATTAGAAGAGATATTACTAATGCAACATTTATTAGAAGAAAATATAAATTTTCTAGGGGATAACAAAAATAAAAATGTCATTTTTTTTTTCTCATTCAAGTTCATGGATCCATGGAATCCTATTCTGAATGTTATTGGGAACATCCCAAATTAAGAGCCCCAAGAGCTTGGCAGTAAACAAACTAAAGAAATGAAAACGTGAAAAACACCATGGAAACTACAGCAACAGAATAGTTATTTTACAGTTTCAATGATACCACCACACTGCTCACTGTTTTACTTCTTACAAACTATGAAGCAGAACAAGAAAGAAGGGTCAGGAAAAAGCATGTTATATATGGTAGAAAGATCCAGAAGTTTCCGATTTTACTCTCATCCTGCTTCTCTAAGCTTCCACTTGTATAGCTCTTATACAAACTACTGATATTTCTACCACACAAGTCAGGGTCAGAACAGATTAATAATAACGGCACACATCTTTCAGCGGACCTAACTGCTCTGCTAGAGATAGGAACAATTCATTATAACACTGACCAGGAGGGCAAACCTTTTTTCTCTTAGTATGCATAGAGGCAAGTTATTCAGGATATACAACCTCAATGCAGACAACTATCTATGCAACAGTCCATGTTCTAGTGAAATAAAATGTGACAAGAAATTATTTGGAACTGAGTCATTTCCCAAGATCATCTTTCTATTTTCTGCATCCTCAGCAGCTATGATATTTACTGTAAAGTAGTATCAATATCTAATGAACAATGTAGTTAAAAATTTAGGGAAAGTTATTTCTATTATAGCCATTTTCAAAAGAATTTAGAAGTTACTGTCCAGAGACTATTGTGGGGGAAGATAAGGCTGGAAATGGCAGAGGCATTTGTAATACACATTTGTTGAACATACCCAGTATAACAATGCGACTCAGAGACATACCAACATCTCTATACATGCTTTTAGGATGTGAGGGTGATCTGGCTGCGACATCTGTCACCCCACTGATCGCCAGGGTTGATTCGGCTGATCTGGCTGGCTAGGTGGGTGTCCTCTTCCTCCCTCACCGCTCCATGTGTGTCCCTCCCCAAGCTGCCCGCTCCATCAAAGAGGGCGGCCTTCCCCGAATAGAGACAGACCATTCTTTGGTGGAAGATATACGAGTAACTGCGCTCCCCTGCTAGAACCTCCAAACAAGCTCTCTATACACGCTTTTAGACTGTAAAGCTGGGACTGTACAGAGAAAATGGGGAACAAAATATTAAAAAGAAAAACAGATTTCCTGCTAAAAAATTATATAGTTTGACGTTAGCATGAAGTCCAAATAAGGTTTAAAAACGTGACTCAACATTAGTAAAGTATGATAAGCACTATTATGGATAGAACTTATAAGAGCAACCAAATCTGACCCCAAGGCAGTAAGTTCCAAAATAATTCCATTGAAAATTATTATAAAAGGACACCCATTACTTTGGCAAAACGGAGCTCCTGTTCTTTAAAACTTCCTGCCTCTGTCTATGCAGGCATTTCTCCTTCCTTGTTTTCTTTTCCTTAATAAACTTGCCATGTGCTGCTGAATTGGAATGTCTGCTGAATTCACAACTAAGCTACATGAAGTAATTAAAATAGTCAGCAAGAGAATGGGCTACAGAAGCTATTTTATGCATATGTAAGTTTCAATAATAGCAATAAGCTAATAAGAACATTAAGAGAAAAGACATGGAATTTTGCTGATAAAAGATGACAAGTTCCACAAGACAGTACAAAAACTGCTGCTCTGGTCCTAAAGGGTTATGAGAGAAGGTAAAATTAAAGAATAAAAAATATTAAAAAACAAAAGAAAAAAACGGTGTTCAGATTATGATCAATGAACTCACAGTTGGTTTTTAATTTCTTCTATAGATGGTACTGGAAGTAGACTGGTGATTTCACCAGAAAAATAGTTCAGTTCTAATTTTAACTGTGTTCTCAGAATTTCATTCACAGTTGTTACGTTTGTAAAAAGCTTAAAAATTAAGACTGAAAGGAAGATGGTCTATGTTCAAAAAAGGCAAGGAAAACTATATAAAACTTGGCAACCAACTAATTTAAGAATAAAGGTTGGCTAATAGATGGCTTCAAATAGCTTCAAATATACAAGAAGGTCTTTGAAAAGGTCAAAAGAGCAGTTACATGAATACTAATGTATGTGTGTAAAAGACAAAAAAAGCAGGAAAACCATGATAAAAGATTTCACCTTATTATATATTTAGCAATATGATTCATTCAGTTACAATTCAGTTATGTGCAAACTACCTGTGTAATTTAGTCAAATTAAGTAGCCTTCTTTAAAAATAAAGAATGAGACATCTTCTTGAATCATAAGCCAGTGACATATACTGAGCTTCAGGTAATCAGAGAACGTGAAGCTGAAAGTCAAAAGAATTTAGCTTACAGCTCAGACAGTTTCACATTAGGCATTTTATATACGTATGTTTATGTTTACTGACATCTCAAAACAAATAAAATGAGTGATATTTAAACTATACCAAGCAATTAACTTAAATACAAAGTAAAGAAAGGTAAACTATGTATATGCTAAATAATTTCCTTCTTCAGATAGAATAAATGAAATATTAATAGTATCAAGAACAGAGACTGAAAGATAACTAGAGAGTTAAAAAACTCAGTCATTCAAGAATTATTTACTAATGACCTATGATGAAACAAGTACTATTCACAGAAGATACTGAAGATTCTATAACCAACAAAGTTCCTATCATGGAAAGTCCATTCTATTCCAGATTTAGGGTTATATGATAGAAGAAATTCAATTTTGAAAGAAATTTCTAACAAACACAAAGTTGGGTAAAAGTTCATTGCTGTACTGAAATAGCCCCTCCTCTCTTATTGTATTTATTCATCAATACTGAAAGAGTACTTCTGACTAACTTTTAATTACAAGGTCTTATCTATCCTGCTTTTAAGTAAGCTTCTTCTGTCAATAACTAAATTATTCACATAAAGGAAAAATGGAAACCTATGAAAAATACAGATCACTTCTCACAGGTTTACCTCTAGTCAGCCAAATTCAATTAAAATACTTCCAAGCCCAGGTTGCTAAATAGTAAACAGGAAGATCTTTCTAAGCAGATCAAGAATGTAGGTATTCCTCCACCAGAATATCTTTTCTTTCAACTTTTTTAAAGTTCTTCTTGAAAGCTCAAGCGTTCACAATACAAAACATCTCTACCAGCTAAAATGATAAGTTATCTATACACCATTTAGTAATGTTTTGGGATTAAACTAGGTAACAACTTAGTTTTCAATCATAACTGACAGTATCACTATCAAACTGAGTAGTACATTATCAATATTAATAACTGACATTTATCATCATCCCCCAAAAACACAGAAAAGATAATAAATAAGCTACAAGGTTAGTAATAATTTCATTATCTTTTGGCAAGATGATCAGCATACATGTATGTTCCTCAAACCAAACAACATATTAAAAATATCAGTAATGCTAACAATACTAATATCCAGAATTCCTAAAAATGCTTAAGCTTAGGAAATTTTCTGTAACTGAACAAGAAATTTTCTGTAACCGAACAAGAGCTTCACCATCAAGCTGCTTTATCAACATCTTATTTTCTATTCTAAAAAAGTACTTCCTGTTGAAAAACACATTTTAAACTTTTATTTCAAAGTAAACAGAACTCAATAGTTAGGAGACCAACAATTAAGGCCATTTAAAAGTTATTATCTTCAAGCCTCATTTTAGTCAGACCATATTAAAAAGCTCTAAAATAATCTTAAAAATTTTTTTGCAAACAAACATAAGCAGAAAAAAACATGTTTAGTTAAATCTGGAAAGCAGTGGAGTATAAAGAAAAAAATTTACAAAAATAAGGCCTGAAGCAAAAATACAAGAATCTTTGACTGAAAAACTGCAATCCTTCAAAAATCTTGAAGAAAACCAAGAAATTCCCAAATGAAGAGGTCACTAAATATCCATGAGCACTCACCCAACCATTGGTAGGAGACCTCTTGAAGACCCAGATGCTTGAATCAGCTGAAATAGTACCAAGTTTTTACTGATTACTCTTAATAGGTTCATGGAGCATAGGTTAAACTCCACACTAAATCAAAAATTAAAGATTATCATTGATAATTCTAGCTACTATCATTACAAATTATTCAATAGAAAAGGAAACTGAATAATGAGTTCTAAGGTGAGTGAAACTTGCTGTGACATGTGTAATTGTATTCATTTTCTCCATTTCCTCTTAGAGATAAGAGGTTTGATAATATAACTTCTTATATATTCTGCAGTATAAATTCTGCCAGTATAAATATACTGGCAGAATAAAAATTTTCAATTAATATGTTATAAAAATCTCAAAAAAATATGTAAAATAGTTCAAAATTTAGACTTGGATCTAAAATTTTGTAAAACAAATGCTTTTAAAAGATAATACTAATTTCTCAACACTAATTTAGTAAGATGTAGGGATTTTCAGTCCCCTAAAATTAAAAACAATGGTTCTTAACTTAGTCCTTTCAATAAAATAATGATTCTTCAGAGACAATTCTCATATTTCAGCACCTAAAAGACTTGTAAAATTAAGACCAAACACTTCTTTCTCAAAGGTGTGGACTGTTTCCCACATTATTGATAATGAACTTATCAATTTTACTGAAAATATCTGACGTTACCTAGTTACAAAAAGAGTGAAGCAGAGTTAATACCTAGATAAATATATAGCAATGGATTTCTCAATCTCTGGAAGCTGAGAGGTAGGACGAGCTCTTCAATCTGATCCTCCATTCCCCACGCACCATGACTTTATTTGAAAGGTCTATATGGTAAACATAAAGGCATTCTACACTACTGCTGAAATGGCCAAGAACAAAAACCTAGAGATTCCACATTTCTTTATTTTCCCCTCACTAACTAAGATTAAGAAAACCTACTTCTTCCTGATATATCTGTACCAAGTACGGTAACAAGTGAAACAGTGGTTTAGACAGACAGGAAGTAAAAAAAAAAAAAAAACACTGACATTTTAATGTCAAGTACATATATTCATACTGCCAAAAAAAATACCGAAATCGCAAGCCAGTAAATATACTCCAATTCTGTTGAGCAATGATTTAACTGTTTTATTTCTAAATACAGAAATTAAGAAATTAAGATGAAAGAACTTCTGAAGTCTTGAGAACAGCATCAAAATAAGAAAGACCAGAAGAATAAAAAAAATTTCACCTGTCCGTAATAAGAGTAAAATATATGAAATAGAGAAAAGATTTCAGGATAGAGTAGTGAAAAGGAATGCCTCACAGAAGATTAGGACTACAGTGATTGGGAATCATAGTATCCATTAAAACATGAAGAGAAGCTGGGCATGGTGGCTTGTGCCTGTAAGTGGCAGCCTAAGAAGCTGCGGTGGGGATCAGGGATTACAGTTCAAGTCCCACTTGGGACAATGTACCGAGACCTAGTTCCAAAAAAATAGCTGGGCATGGAGGCGCGCACCTGTAAACCCAGCTACCTGGGAAGCTGAGGCTGGGGACTGCTGAGTCTGTGGTACCCCAGGCAACATGAGCCTGCAGTTCCATAGGCAAAAATAGCAAGACCTCATCTCAAAAAAAAATAAAATAAAATAAAAGAGAAAGGAAGGAAAAAAGAAAGCATCAAGGAAGAAGTAAAGAATGAGATATTTAAAAAACCTGTATGTGAGAAAAATGTAAACACTTTCGATACCTATTGCAAAACTTTAATGTCAGAATATACTAATATTACCTTTCTTTCGAAAGAGTGCATTTAGGTAATTTTCTGCTTGGCATTCAATCTTTTCAGTGTTGGACTGGCCCTGAGATGATAGTTCCTCTGTTGGTGTCGACTGTGAAGAATCAAGAGAAGGCATACAATCCTAAAATTATAAGAAAACAACATTTTAAAAATAACCTTTTTTTAATTTAAACACAATACTTCACTACATGGCAAAAAAAAATTCTCTAGATGTTCATTTGTCCCACCTTTTAAGTATGTCAATTTATATAGCAAGAACAGGAGTCAGCAAAAAGAAATTAAACTATGAAGGCCTAATTGGTCTTAATCCTTAGTAAAACTATAGTCAAAGAGGGGGAATAGCAAAGAGACTATATATTGCTGGCTCAATTCACTATAATAGCTTGCCAATACTTTCAAAGAGTTTTAATACTAAAGTATGTATGTTTACCCACTAATCTGAACGAAATACGTATAGGTTTTAAAATTCCCATTTCTTCTCAAGCCTTTCTCACAACAGTACATAAAAAAATTAGGACTTCTCACCACACAAGAAGATGCTGCTTGCACAGTTTATTATGTCCTATTTACAGTATACAATATTTGATTATTTACATAAGAGGTAAGTATGATATATAAAAGACTTCAAAGAGAAAGTTAAAGGTTAAAAGTAGCATCACATTATCCTCCAAGTACTGACTCCTAAGAAATTAGACTATTGGGTGGGGTCTGAGTCCAAACTAGACTTCTAAACTCACCTTTGTCTACCTAAAAACAAAATATATGAACTGAACTCCATGATCAGAGAGTTGAGAAAGAAATGTGAAATAAGCAAAAAAGATGAGTGCTTTGAGATTTTCACTTACAAGTTAAGCTAAACATTAAATTTTTAACATAAGATTTTAAAATACCCTTCTCAATAAAATCATATTTAAATTTCCACTTGTAAGTCACAAATTTTCAGAACAAATTTTTATAAAATTGTGTTACAATTATGTAATTAGAAATAATTTCATAGCACTGAAACTTACACTGACTGCTTCTCTCTGTAGATTACAAAATGAACATTTTTCATCCATAGACCAGTCAGTCAGCTCTTCTGGTTCACAGTCTATAAAAGAGGGAAAAATAGTCATTAAATACATTAACTTTATTAATACAAATAAAATTACCACTTGACACAGCAATGGTTCATATGGCGGGAAGAAGGCTAGTTAGCTACTAACAGTAAAGAAAAAAGGACTAACTTTAAAATCAATCTGGCGACATCTAGAAAGGAACAGAAAAGGCTGTGAGGAGACGAATTTTGCACTACTATGGGACAAATTAGCAAGAATAAGGAGCTGTTTACAGATTAATTTTTCAACAGTAGGATTTTAAGTATCAACTAGCCATATTAAAGACTCAGTATATCAGTGCTATTTATTTTGTTTTTATTTTCACTATGAAAGAAATCAGAATAAATAGGAAGAGGGGAAAAAAGGAATAAGTTTTGTACATCACAAAAGACAACAGTAAAATAAGAAATGGAATAAAGCATAAGAAAAAGCCCACTTATCTGATCTAATTATAAGCTGTCCCCCAAAAAAGTATAAATCCAATGCTAAAAAGTCAGATCAGATTTTCATCACACTGTTTAAAGCTTTTGTTGCAAGAGTTATATTAAAAAACAAGTTGTATTATTCAATCCAAATCATGGATTTTCTAGCACAGTAATATTCCTTATAATCCAACTATTATAATATATTAATGTTAATGTTTCTGAAAACAAACAATTCCTAATGAAGGAATTATTTTTTCCCCAAAAATTCATAAGCAGAATATCAAATACATAAAATCACTATCATCATCCTTGGCAGCAGAAAAATACAAGAGTGCCACATACTTTTGAAATACACAATGACATTAAATACATGTTTCTGCTAAACAACACAGAGAATAAGCTTCTCTTTTTTGGAATGATAGTGAATACATACTAGTTAGGATGAATTCCTAGTATATTCCTGCCTCAATCCAGATATACTGGTCAGAATAGAAGATAATTAACTTACTGCAGTTTAATCATTTTGATTTTTAGAACTATTCCAAGAATTTATCTAAACTTGGAAAGGGTAGGAAATATGAATAAACTTGGAAAGGGTAGGGAATACATATCCAGTATTGAAGAGACCACTTAGATTTAAGTGTCTGAAAATCTGGGATGAAACTATTTGTAAACTTGTCAACTCACAAGGTTTTTATTTTAATTTTCTCATTTACAAAATAAGAGTCCTATCACCTATCTTACTTGTGGATCAAGCTTTAAAAAGTGAAAACATTTTAGAAGCCACAAAAGACCTAACCAAGGCTAATTATAAACAAGGTGAATCAACCATCATTTTTCAAATCTTAGACCATTATGCATGTATTTAATAATTAGATTACTTTGCACAAGAGAGTCACTTTAAATAGTTAAGAAAATTGACAACTTTTCGTATCTAAGTCACCAAAACCAAAGTTTGAGCAACCTATATAATTAAAAAACCTAGAATTGCAGCTAGTAAAATCATATACCCTTTATCCTTGTACTAGAACAGAATCATTCATACTCTTGAATGCAGTGCTGTCAACTAGTGTCTCTTAGAAGAGGGAGAAAGTGATGACCAAGGGAAGGAAAGTGTGAGAAGTGACCATACACCACCATTTCAAACTCAGTCTCTAAGAGGAAGATCAAGTTCCTCCACTGCTCTTGAGATTCCATCAGTCAATGCAAGAAGAACTTGCCCCAAATAGCCATTATTCCCTCAGTCTAGAGCCTGAAGTCATAAGATGAGATGTTCATCCATAATCCTAAGAATCACCCATATAGGGTTCAAGAGATTCTAGAGTTCTCTGTTTCTGTTATGAAGAATTGCTGAGAGCAAAAACTTGACTCACATTCCAAAGGGAACATAATTTTGATCGATCAAAGAACTCTCACTGTTTAATACATCCTCATGAACAGGAACCAAGAAAGGAACTCGACCAGAGAAATTTCTGAAAAATAGCTAGTAGGCCTGGAAATAGGGTATCTTTGAAAAACAATTACACAGTTTTATCAAGTCTCAGTGATAAATACATTAACTCAAGGGATAACGAACTAAAATCAGAAGTTAAAATTAGGTAATTCTGAGATTACCAACATCTATTTTTAGTTATTTTAGAAGTTTCCAAGGAAATGTAGGCATTTCAGTTAAAATGCCTACAGTTAACTAGCACTGAATAATGATTGATTATATAAATGGTGTTAAATTTTGACTCAAAACTATGACTTTACTTAGAAATATTTAATAATTACTCTTTCCCTAGCAACTTTTTAAGTCCAAATAAATGATAGGAAACATTTTTTATAAATGGAATTTTAAAAAAAAAAAAACTCATGGATAGCTTTACCTTACCTCCCTGTTCAGGTTACTATTTCATGTCATAAAATTAAATACTACCACAAAACACTCATCTTTATGTCTCAAAATCTGACAGTGAATTGAATAATCCTCTCTAAAATAAGCTGTCTCGCACTTAAAGATTTCATACGTCTACAGGAAACCTAATAGCAAATGCTTGATGAAGACTAGGGACGTACATTCTCAGAGTCTAGTTCCAGTCATTGCACCTAATCTCTTTTGGAAAGAACAGATTGAAACTAGAGAGCTTTGGTACTGATGGGGGCTTTCTACAAACTAGATGTGACCTTGGGCAAGTTAAGTTCTCTGAGCTTCAATTTCCTTACCTGTAAGTCAAGGATAACTACTGCATTATAAGTTTATAGTAAAAGATTAAATAAAAATAAATGCAAAATACCTATGAAGCTGAACAAATGTAATTATTTTCTCTAAGAATTCATACATTTCCTGTTTTCATTTCTTCCATATCTTTTAATCATAAGAAATAAATTTGGAATCACCAAAGACAAAGCTCAGTGAAAAGTGAAGGAAAATACTAAATTTTTAATGAATGTCATGAAAAAGTAGTTTTATCTATGCTTATTTTGAGGAAAGCTCCTGAATAGTGGACCATGTAATAAAAAGAAAATTTTTCAGTGTGGAACCACATATAAAAGAATACTGGAAAGAACAAGAAAAAAAGAAAAATTGTAATCCTATTATCCAGAGATAAAGGCTAACATTTCAGTTTGTATTTATGCTTTTTGAAAAGTTAGGATTAGCTGGCTATTTGAAAAGTCAATACAGTTGATAAACCACTAGGCAAGCTAGCCAAGAATGAACAAAACACAGATATCTAACATTAGACATGAAAGATGGGCTATCACTCCTAAGTCTATGAATATCAAAAGGATAATAAACGAATACTATGAACAACAGTTGGCCAAATATTTGGTAACTTTAGATACATTGGACAAATTCCTTGGAAGACACTAGTTACTAAAACTCAAGAAGAAAATAGATAACATCAACAAGCCTAATCTGATAGGGGGCTGGTCCCGAAACCCTTTGGTGGTGCAACCAGAATTGGAGCTGTGCCAAGTTGCTCTCATGGGCAGAGTCTGGTAGGGGATTTGCCCAAGAAGCATGTAAAGCACTGCAGCCTGGGGTCGCAGAGCAGGGGGCTGGAGGTTAGGACAGGAAGAAGCGATGTGAGCCACCATGAGGCTCAGAGCCCTGGAACAGTGGCTGCCCAGTTGCAAATGGGCAGAGAAAGAAGAAGCCATGAGCTTCTGTCCCAGAGGCAATGGCCCAGCTTGGAAAAGCATGGGGGATAAGCTTGGGATCTGTGTAAGTTGACTGCTTTGTTGAAGAAGTTTGAAAAGCTTAGAAACCTGGACTTTGGGGTAAATCCTGTTTCACGTTGATCAGTTTGGAATCCCAGGTGCTTGCTTGAAGCTGGGATGGACACTGGAAAACAGGAAGAAGTGCCATTTCCTCAAACGCATGTGGCTAGAGCATGCCCAGTACAGTTTTGGCTTGAAAGATGTGGACTGGACTATGTGGTGAGAAAACCAAGGTTCCCCAGGTCTCAGGGACTCTTTGCTTGTTTACTCACTCACTGTTTTGTAAATAAATTCAGTTTGGTCACTTTAATAACCTGGCTTGCTTTGAAAAGAGAGCAGGTTGGGCACGGTGGCACATGCCTGTAAGCAGCAGCCTAAGAAGTCGGGGCCAGGGATCACGATTTGATTCCCATCAGGGGCATGTAGCGAGACCTAGTTCCAAAAAAATATAGCTGGGTGTGGTGGTGCATGCCTGTAATCCCAGCTACCTGGGAAGCTGAAGCTGGGAATTGCTTGAGTCTGTGGTACCCTTGGCAATATGAGCCTGGGGTTCCACAGGCAGAAATAGCGAGACGTAGGGACAGAACAGGACAGGACAGAGAGCAGGCTGGAAAAGAGCCTGAGGGAAAAAGCAAGGGGGGGTGGTGGATTTTAAAAAGTGGCAGATTTTTCCTTGGCTTCAAAGCTTGAGGTTTTTTGCCCCTTTGCAATCCAATTTCAAATCAAAGAAGTTCTATCAATCATAATAAAAATCTTCACCAAACTAATTAAACCAATAACAATCCTTTCAAACAAAAAGCATCAACTCCCATGATCTTACAATCTGCCCTAGAATACAGAGCAGAGGCAATACTTCTTCATTCTACAATTTTACCATTATCCAAATACCTGAACATGTTGGAACAGACACCTCATCTATGACACAAAAATAGTAAATAAGTTTATTAGAAGATGCTCAATCTGGACCACATGCTATAGCTTGTAGATCTCTGATATAATCTCCCTATGAAATACAGACACATGTTAAGGGTCTACCAGCCAGTTTGCACAGGCCTACTGCACTCTTTTCAAATGTTTGTAAATTCTCCTAGTCAGAACAAGTAAATCAGATTGAAGAAATTGGCTCACTATTAAAACACAAATTAGACACAAAAAAGGACTGACTGAAGTAGAAAACATGGGTGAATTTTTTGCATACCGGGACAGCAAGAAAACCAAGTTGTTGGGAGATGGAGGAAAAAGAGCAGCATAGAGTATCTGCAGACTTCTCTGAAGCACATGAATGCTTAAAGTTTGATATTCAAAGTTTCTCTGTACACATCATGAGTCAAAAAAATAATTACATATTCTTTGAAAGGACAAAAAGTCATGAGAACAAATCAAGTAAGAAAGCTAGAACTTGTCTTTTATTACCAACAAATTAAAAATTAACTACATAAAAGCCTCCTTCAAACTTTCAACTAGTTGAAAACTAAACGGTTTGAAGGAGGCTGAGCTGAAACCATTAAAGGAGGCTGAGCTGAATTTAAGAATTAAAATATTAGCCACCTAAGACACTTAACTGATAAAAAAAAGTCTTAAAACCACACTTTGTGCCAACGTTGATTTTTAAGGTAATAGTATAAAATTCAGAACATATTTTTCCATATCAGCCAGCAGCAGGTTTGCAAACTGAAAGTCTATTTAAGTTCACTGTCACCAAAATACTATGCAATAAATTTTATAATAAAACATACTTTAGAGTAATATATAAGTAACTTCTGTCATGCAATTTGACTCCTGAGTTTTCAAGAGTAGTCATGGTTAAGATCTTCAAAGATTTATCTGAAAACATACACTATTTGATTCCCACATACAAATATATATATATATATATAGATATATATATATATGTGCCCATACAAGTAGTCCTAGCATGTAAATGTTAAACCATTTTCAATAATTATTAAGAATAAAGAAAGCATGCTTACCTAGAAGAGAATGAAAAAGAACTTGGGATATCTATATTGGACAACTCTTACTTGCCTGTTTAATTTTCCTTCAAAATATATGGCTGTTTTCAACCTTGCGCAGATGTACTACCATAACTGATATCATCACTCTGAAGACTATAACTTTGCTAAGAAACTTTAAAAAAAATTTTTTTTTTTTTAACAAGAAAGGAGAACAAATTTACCTAAGAAATCTGGGGAAAAAATTAGGACATCAAGGGGTCAAAAAGAACAGTACAATAAATATATGCCCATGTTTGAGGAAAACAGTTACAAAGCATACCAACCTTGTTACTTCTACTCTCAAAAAAAAAAAAAAAAAGGCATAAACAGGGACATACACGGAAAGATCTACTTGAATTAAAACAATAAATGAAATGAGATATGCAGCAATGGATATTACATAAATCTAACAGCTCCACAAATGGTCATAAAAAACAATGAACCAGAAACTATAGGTACAAAAACTATATGTAATATATTTATAATATTCTGCTAAAATAAAACATGCAAATATATGGTTTACATTTATACAGAAATGTTAAACTCTACTTGTGGATTATGGGACATGGGTTAATTTTTTTGTGGCTTTTTCAAACTTCTTAAAATGAACATGTGTCAACCCGAATACTAATAAAAATACTAATCTAAAAATACAAACATTTATTTCCTTAGAACATTCTGTCTTCCATATAAAAACCAATTAACTTCTGAAGGAACATAAATATATACATACATAGTAACTACATAAATAAATAGAAGTGGGGAATGTAACATTTCTAAGAAGTCACAAGAAGCAAACTGGGTTACCAGGAGGCAATTTAGCAAAATGCTGATTACTGATATAAATGCAGACAGCTGTTTAAGAAATGGGAGTTGAAGAAACATAAAACAGATTAAAATCATGTTTCTTTAAATTTTTCTTTTGCTCCTTTTTTTTTTCTAAGCACAAGAAAATAGGTGAAACTAATCAGTGCTGCTTGTAAATATAAGAGGTAAAAAATTCAAGTCAGTGATAAACTACAATAAAATGAGAAATGACTAAAGAAAGGATTTTATCCTCCACACCATAGACAAAATGAACTTAAAATGTATAAAAGACTTGGACATAAGACCTGAAACCATAAAATATATGGCAGAAAACAGGCAAAACACTCCACATCCTACACCACAGAAACATCTTCCAGGACACAAACAAAGGAAAACAAACTGCTGGGACTATATGAAGCTAAAAAGCTTTACAGCAAAATAGACAATAACTAAAATAAAGAGACATCCAAATGAATGGAAAAAAATTTTGCACACCACTGACAGGGATCTGATATCAAAGAACTCACAAAACTTAGCAAAAGTGAAGCAAAAAGCCCAGTCAAAAAAATGTAAAGAAAAGCTTAAAGACACTTCTCCAAAAAAGAAATACAAATGGTCAATAGATATATGAACAAATGTTCAACATCATTTGTAATTGAGGAAATTCAAATCAAAACCACATGAGATACCACCTCACACCAGTTAGAAAGGCTTGTTACCAAGAAGGAAAAAAAAAGGGGGGGCAGAGAAAGAAACACTTTTACACTGCTGGTGGGAATGCAAACTGGTCTAGCCACTATGGAAAACTGTGTGAAGGACTCTGAATCTACTGAAAATGGAACTACTATTTGATACAGCAATCCCATTTGTGGAAATCTACCCAAGGGATACAAAAACACTAATTCAAAAGAACACCTGTACTTGGATGTTTACTGCAGCACTATTTACAATAGCCAGCATATGAAAACAACCAAAGGTCCCCAAACAGACTAAAGAATCAGAAAGTTGTGGTATATGTATGTACACGAAAGAATACTATTCATCAATGAAAAAAGATAAATTTGATGCATTTGTGATAACATGGAAGGGCCTAGAAAGGATCATGCAAGTGGAAATAAGCCAGAAAGAAAGAGAAATACTGGATGATCTCACCTATATGTGGGATGATGTAGGGAAAATAAACAAAAGGACAAAGAAAATTTAAAACTGTCTGCAGAACTGAAGTATAGATCTAGAGACGGTGGGGAATAAAATCTGAGGAGGGATGAGCACAAGATCACCTATATGTGGGATGATGTAGGGAAAATAAACAAAAGGACAAAGAAAATTTAAAACTGTCTGCAGAACTGAAGTATAGATCTAGAGAGGGTGGGGAATAAAATCTGAGGAGGGATGAGCACAAGAGATTAAGATGATGGTTCATGGGTCAACAAGGTGGTGGAAGAACCTTGGGGTAGACAATAATGTGTGTGATCAAAATAAAATACTAATTAAAAAGATAAATGGCTTTAGCCACAAATGAACACTTGAAGTCTCCATTTTTAAAATCATGTTCTACAAAATATCATTCACTTGACTGAAGAAAGGTGGTTGAGAGAAAGGCTATTTCAGATAGTTTCAGTTCTATGATTCATAACTCAACATTAATTATGAATAGAAAACTTTTAATTACTCTCACATCATTATCATCCCCTCACTCTAATATTTATAGAGAAAAATATGATCTTCATAGAATAGTAGAGTTCTTAGAGTGGATAGTACCAGAACAAAAAATAACAAAGCGGTAACTAGCATATAAAACCCAGCAGATACAAGATTCAAAAAATGTCAATCAAAATCAAAGCAGAAAATCAGAACTTGCACTTATTTTTAAACAAACTATACGAGTTCAGGTGGCTACAAAATGTTTTCTCCTGAGGTTCTACATTTTAAAGGAAGCAATGAAACAATTAAATTACGGTTTCACAGCAATTATATCAGAGATATAATTATATCTTCCACTGGAGTTTATACTAGTATAGTTAAAAGACGAGGCTATAATAAAAAATAGTATTCTACATAATACGAAACTCTATAAACACTTGTCATGGGCTCTAAGAGGGGCAATCTGAGATCTAGGCTGCATAAATTATAGTGTAACAGGAGATATTTATTTAATCGAACCTCTTTAATACAAAATCAGAGAATGTAATGTATAAAAAACCAAAAATTAGACTTCTCCATTGATATAAAAACAAACCCTGTTTTCTATTTTTATTAGTGCACCAAAACTTTTAAATGAGGCCACAAATTTAAGTTTAATATAAAGTTAATGAAGAACTTTTAATTTGCAAGTGGGATAGGTTAAATTTTTTAAATAAACTTTAAAAAATTACCTTCAAATAAACTGAGGTCTCTTCGTAGCCGTGGTCCATAAAGCCCTTCTAAAATACTCTCAAAACCTGTTTTAAAAGAGAAAAACATATACTGACTACCAGAAAAAGCTTTATTTTATAAATAAAAAAAATTTTGAATCATAAATCATAAATTTAGCATCATCACGGTTCCCTTAGATTAAGATAAACTACTCAATACTCAACACAGCAAACAATCAATATCAGATATATTGCCATAAATAATTAAAATATTCAATTCTTATTACTAAAACAAGTAAATACTGCTGTCATTAAGAAATATTCCCAGATTATGGTATCAAGGGTAGATTCATTTTGTAACGATTTTGTAAAAAGAATAATTAGAGTCTATTTGTTTTACAAAAAAATGTTAAACTTAAATAAATACTGTTAACATAAATCGCATCTTTAACTTCACATTATACTAGTGAAAAATTGAGTGTCAACTGTGCAAAGTAGGATGTATAAAATTTAAACCTACCTGTAAAATTGAAACAATTTGTTCATGAATATGGATTGTTTTAATAGAAATATGAAAGTTTGTCAAGGAAACAAAATCCAAGTTTGTAAATTTACAGGTATTCCACTTTCAGGACATGTTAATTTTAAGATTTTTCTAATGTTCTTTGCAAGTCTGTATCTAACTCAAATTTAAGCAGTTCATCAATTGAAAATTTTACATGGCATTCAAAGGAAAATGACCTGGATGGCAGAATAAGGAGTCACCCTCCAAATAAAATAATTTAAGGAAACTTAAATTAGGGACACAAAACTTAAGATGACATAGATCCATGAAATTAAAAAATTAAGATGGTCTCGACTGTCATCCCAAAGTGTAAAACAGAGGAAATACTGAATCATTAGCTATTCTGAAGAATTAGATATTCTAATTCTATTTTACTTGATCAGTATGTTAAAAAATAGTATTGCAAAGTAACAAATTAAGGATCTAATGCTGTGGTATACTGGACAAAATGTACAGCCTCTTCCTATAAAAACCTGCTGAATTTAAATTATACATATTTCCTAGATTTAAGCCTGAAAATATTAAAGCAAACCAGGACTCTAATTTTGAAATACTGTAACATTTTTTTTCAACTCTTCACTAGATAAACATTAATCCTTTTAAGGTATATTCTGGTGCAAACGTAAATGGAATTTTTAGTTAAAGATGCGTTTCCTATAGGTTTATAGAAATACAACTCAAATTTGCATACTGATTATGAATCTAGCAACACCTCTTTCGTCCCCATTTATGAAAATTTATTTGATAATACCCTACACAAAAATTATCTATAGTTTTACTTTTTCCTTATCCTAATTGTTTTTTCTTTTCTATTCTTGCCTTTATAAAGCCTTTAAAACAACTCCATTATGTTGAAGATTAGTGGTAACAGGCATCCTTGAATCTAACCTGAATGATAAAGCACACAAAGTCTTATCTTTAAATATTTGCTATATTCTTTTAAGACAAATACCTCTGTTACTCTAAGGAAGTTTAATCCATATCTAACTTGGTATGGGTCTTTTCCTACCATGAACAGATGTTGACATTTTATCAAATTTATTTACAATCTATTGAAATGATGTCATTTTTCTTTCTTAAATTGATTCATATAGTGAATTAGAATGAAAGTTAAACAGCCCTTGCTCCATTTCCGGGAAAATGTGACATTATCAATTATGTGTATTTTTGCTGGTTTTCTGTCCTGAGAGATCCTTTAAAATGTCTACATCCATGTCACCACTGAGAATGGTCTATAAATTTCCTTTGCACTTGTCAGTTTTGATGTTATATATCCTTCATAAAATAAATGGAAATATATAGTTTTTTCTATCCCTGCAGAAAAAAATAGGAAATGTAGTATGACTTGTTTGCGTATTAGTGGAGTATGTCAGGTATGTCAACTGGGAATAAAGACTTTCTGAAGTGTTTATGATGACCAAATTTATTAAACTGTTATAAGACTTTAGCTATTCCATTTCTTACGTTAACAATTTTCTAGGAACTTGGCCATTTCAATTATTTTCAAATTTATTTGCATAAAATATTTCATTATATTCTTTAATATCAACAGCACCTACAGTCATTTTCTTTCTTACATTTCATTTTTACTTGGGTTATGTTTTAACTTTTTTTTAAATCAAGCTCATTAGAAGATTCTTAAGTTATTTTCAGATTTAACAAGAATTTTTTTTCATTCTTTGATCTCCACTGTACTTTCATTTAACTAAGAAGATAATGCAGCAAAGAATATTTCAATCAAACCAAATGGTACCCATGTGTCATTTTCAGTTAATTGTCTGGAACACTAAAGACCAAGAAAATATGAATTTATATTGCCATTATACATTCATTTCTAGAGGTACACATAAATGGAATCCAACAGCATATATACTCTTTTGAGTCTTGCTTCTTTTGCTCAGTAAACTGTCTTTGTGAACAGAAATAGCAACAGCCTAAACTAGATACATGAGAATGTGGGTAAGAATTACTGCATGCCTCACATTCAAAACTATACATGCCAAAAGACAACAGGGAACATAAATCCAAATACTAAAAGAAACGACCAACTCAGAATTTTATACTCAACAAGACCAACCTTTCAAAAATAATGGAGAAAACACATTTTGGACAAAGAAATACTGAAAATTCATTATCAGAAAACTTGCATTATAAGGAATATTTTTGAAAAATTCTTTAGGCAGAAGAAATCTGTTACTACACAGACATATAGATGTACAGAAAATGTTCCACAAAAAGTAAAAAAAAATTAAGCAAATATAAATGATATTTTCCAAATAACTGTTCTAAAAATTAAGTGACTAAAGTAAAAATTGTGGCAATACTGGTAAATAACAGAAGTTATTTTTTTCAAATCACATATATGATAAAGGATGTGTGCCTAAACTATATAAAGAAATCTTAAAACTAAACCCCAAAACAAAACAAACACATTTTTTAAAGTGGGTAATATATTTAAGACACATCACCAATGACATAGGAATGGAAAATAAACACATAAAAAGGTGACACAATTATCTGTCAGTGATATATGAAATGAAAATCCCAATTTAAAAACCACTACACACATACCATGATGACTATTATAGAAACTGCTGATACCTGATAAGGATGCACTACAACTAGATTTTTTATAAATTGCTGTTAGACTGCAGATGCCACAAGTCTGGAAAACAGACAATTTCTAGTAAGTTAGACATGCTACCAATTGCCAGGCTGTAGGGTAAATTCATTTTCAATCTTTTGAGGAATCTCCACACTTCTTTCAAAAGGGGCTGGACCAGTCTTCTATATTCCCACCTATTATGTTCTCCTTTTTCTTCACCACACCGTAGCTGGCACTTGTTTGGCCATCATTCTTATAGGTGTAAGATGGTTTTTCCTCCCCTCCCCTCCCCTCCTCTCCCCTCCCTCCTTATCCTCTCCCCTCCCTTTCCTCTCTTTCCTCTAGCCTCCCTCCCTCCCTTCCCCTGTCTCTCTCCCTCCCTCTCACTTTCTCTCTCTGGTATATCTGACTGTGATTTTGATTTGCATGTCTTTATAATAAGTGATGATGAGCCTTTTTTCATCTGTTTGTTGGCCATTTGCATGTCTTCTTTAAAGCAGTGCCTATGTAGCCTTCTGTCCATTTTTGACTGGGTTTGTTTCTTTTCATTAAATTGTATAAGCATTTTGTAGATTTTCAATATCACTCCTTAGTTTGATGTAATCCTGATTGTTTATTTTGTTTAATTTTCCTTGTTGCTGGAGGTAAGTTCGCAAATATGTTTCTGAGGTTTACTTTAAGGAGTATTCTACTTATGTTTTCTTTCAGACATTTAATGGTTTCAGGTCTTAAAACCAAGTCTTTTATCCATTTTGAGTTGATTTTTGTGTACCTCATGAGACAAAAGTCTAGTATCAACTTTTGTAAGTGGCATTTCAATTTTCCCAGCACCATTTATTCAAGAGGTTTTCCTTGTTCCAAAGTATTTATTTTGCTCTTCTGTTGTACATTAGCTGTCTGCAAATGAGTGACTCTATTTCTGGGTACTCAATTCTATTTTACTGGTCTCTGTGTGTTTTTGTTGCAGTGCCACCAAAAAATGTTTTGAATATGGCATAACAGATGGTTTGTGAAGCAGAGCAAGGTGAAGATCATTACTTAGAATTAAAGGGGTTATCCTCACCAGCAACAAAGTTAAATAAGGGTATCAATACTTAGAGTAGAGATGTAAGAATGATAATTAGGTGCCAAAGTCACCACTGAATGCAGAAAGATAGAAAATTTTTGCATGCTCATAGTATATTTAAAAATTCTATGATCCTCAAGAAATAAAAAAGGCCTTTTGTTTAGTGGTAGAACAAGGACTTAAAAGCAGAAGCATGACAGGGTGTAAAAAGGAAAAACTACCTTAAAAAAATATAAGGTCTTTAAGACTGTCATGTGAAAGCCACCAAGAGGACTATGTGATATGATCACTAACAGATTTTATAGAAGAGTATTTCAGATGGCCCTAATCCCTTCTCTGATAAGTGAAATCAATTACTGTGTTATACAGGTAGACAGCAGAGAAAAATTAGAAATATTGTATTTTAAAAAATGAAAGATTAATAAAAATTTACTTCTCTACCTTGCCAATCTCTCTCACCACTCTGAAGTTCTTATGCTGTCTCAACTTACTTCCCACTACTCAAGTTCATTCCTTTTTTTTTTTTTTTGCCTCTTACAGGTCTCTATTCCTGTTATTATCCATCTTCCTTTTAATTCAAATTTCCTATCATGTAAGAAAGCAGTCATTATAAAACCATTCCACATTACTGTTTTTAAATGTCTTCTGTAGACCTGTGTCACACTGTGTCACACAATGAAACCTGACCTCAAGTGTAACCAAGTCAACTAAGTTCAGAAAAGTGAGGTTTTGATAGTTAACACCTTTCAAATTTAAATATGTGAAATACCTTGGGAAATATGTGGTTTTCTTAAGTCAGAAACTGGCATTTTACCATTCACTTTACTGGGTAGATTAAGGAACTCCAAATCAAACAAACTAAAACCTCACCTCTTTTAGAACATGAATATAGAGCTTTGGCTTAGAAAATAGTCATTAAATTTATTACATATAGGTAAGAAGAATAATGTATTTTTTTTTGTCCCAGTTCTAGAACAAAAGACCAGTCCTGGGCAACAAAAATATAAATACACATTTCCCTTTTTAGGTTCTAATACCATTTCTGAAAGTCTAAACCTAAACTGAATCTAATCTCTCCTCATTCTGGTCAAACAGAGGTATGTATGAATTTGTTACAAAGCGATGGTGAGATATAGAAAGCAATGGGTATCTAACCTAGAGGAAAAACTAGTTAATCATACATAACCACATTATAAACTTTAGGGTACATCCCATGATGATTTCTATAATCCCAATTCTGTTTCTCATAACAGTAATGATTAAAATTGACCTAACAACTCCAAATCCAGTGCTGTATTTCTATAATGAAAATATGTCTGCTATGTTTGTTTACCTGCAAATTTACCTTCAGATTGAATTGCAATTATCAATTTTATGTTTTAATATTTAATTAAATGCATGCAATTATGATTCCAGCAGCAAATCTGATAACTCTGATGTATAAAGTGACTGTCTTTTTCTAAGGTCACAATTCCTTCCCATTAGTACTTAGATTACTTTGTATCTGCTATGCTCTTGCTAGTAAATACTGACAACTGGGGGGCTTGGGAGGGAAAAAACAAAACAGAAAATTGACACCTGGAGTTAAATGTAATAGAAATGAAGGTAAATGGCAAGATTTCAACTCTGGGGTTGGAGGAAGCAGACAATGATCACCATTAGGGAAAGTTTTCCAAAAATGATGACACCCAAACTAAGAATGAGAGCTTAACAGAAGAAAGGGCATATTACATTTCTAGAAAGAGAGCAGCATGCATAAAGGCCATAGAGGAAAGACAGCTTAAAATTTCAAGAATTGTATCACTCAATAGAAGTTTATGTAATAATAGAAATTGTATCTTTGCTTTCAAATATGGGAATTGAGGAAGTTTGTCCCTTTTAATCAGCTGTGTCTAGAAATTGAAAAAAGTATGACATAAAGAATGTGACATGAATGAAGGATGGAGGGATATGCAATATCCCTGAAGGGTTTGGTGGGTTTTGCTAATTTTTATCCTGAAAGCAAATGAGCCATGGCAGGGCTTTAAGTAGTCAAATGACAGGATTATCTCTGCATTCAGAAAAAGATAATTTGAGCAAGTGGTGAATAGACTAAATGAGAATAGAAAAAAGACAGAATGGTTAGTAAACTTACAGAAATACAGTAGAGAAAAAAATCTAAGAACATAAATTTAGGAAGTCTAAGTTTAAGAGAAAATTTTGTGAGTGATGGAATCAATTATATGAAAATAACTTGGTAGCATATTTTCATTATTTAAGGTGAGAGTGAGACGAGTAAAGATTTCTTGCTTGAGAAATTGAGTGAATGAACAGTAATTTACTGAGGCAGAAAATCCATGAAGTAGTTTTGCTTTGTTTTATGACTGGTAGATATAAAAACAGTCTATATTAGTATATGCTATCCTGGAAATGTAAGATTTAATTAAACAAAAACACATGGATAGAAAATAAGAGTTCCACTTTCTTATTAATTTAAGCATATTTTCTTCAAGTATCAGAATTAAAATAATTTTTAATTTAAAAGTTGTTTCTATTTTAATTGCTATTATAATGATACTTTTTTTCCCCTAGAACTGTTCAGTTTTTCAGTACATAAATGGTCAACATGTCACCTGGTAGTATCATGATACCTACTAACTAGTCACCATCCTGCCAACACTCAAATCCTACAAAATGTTGCACTGTGTCCCAATTCAGACATTCATATAAAGCTGTTTCTTCAGTCTATATAATATATTCCAACTGCCATTTCTACCCCAAAAAAACATATCTGGATAACTCTGAAATCTTAAAACTCCTAGAAAGCAACATACGAGAAAAAGTTCTTTGACACTGTTCTTGGCCATCATACCAAAATCATAGGCAATGAAAATAAAAATAAACATGTAGGATTACATTAAACTAAAAAGCAACTGCACAGCAAGGGAAACAACCAACATAATGAAAAGGCAATCTATGGAAATTTTTTGCAAGTCATATATGATATGAAGTTAATATCTAAAATATATAAAGACCAGGAAAAAAACCCCAAACAGCACTTAAAAATGGCAGTAAAAGAGGTATTTTTCAAAGAAGATATACAAATAGCCAACCGGTACACAAAAAAAGTACTCAACCTGACTAATAAGGGAAATGCAAGTAAAAACTACAAGATGAAGTCACTTCACCCATTGAGTTGGTTGTCATCAATAAGACTAAGGTAAGTTTTTGGAAGGACACAGAGAAAAAGAAATCCTAGCACCGTTAGTGGGAAGGTAACCACTAAGGAAAATGGTATGGCATTTCATCAAAAATTTAAAAAATAGAACACATCAAAAATTTAAAAATAGAACACATTGATTCAGCATCCGGCTTCGGAGTATACATCTTCACTGCAGCATTATTTATAATAGCTATGGCATGAAAACAACTGACACATCCAATGACAGATGAATGTATAAAAAAGATATGGTACAGAGAGATAATGAAATATTATTCAGCTCTGAAAAATGAGGAAACCTTGCAGCCTGTAATAAGGATAAATCTAGAAGACAGAATACTTAGTAAATTTAGCCAAAGGTAAATTCTGTTTGAGCTCACTTAAATGTGGAGTCTGAAAAAAAATGAATTTATAGCAACAAAGATGGTGGAGGTGATAAGAGTATAAAGAATGCAAGTTATTAGAGAATGAGTAAGTTCTGGGGGCTAATGTATAGCAGAGTGATTATAGCTAGCAACACTGTAAGCTTTATCTCATATACAAAAAAGATAACTATGAAGTGATGACTGTTAATTAACCTGATGGTGGTAATCACTGCATAAAGTATATGTATGTCAAATCACTACACTTAACACTTTAGATGTATACAATTTTACTTATCAATTTTATCTCTGTAAAGTTGGGGGGGGTAATCACACCCTCAATTCAAAGTTTCATCTAACCCTGCCTTGTTTTAAACTAAATAGACCCTTTGTTATATGCTTTAATAATATTCTCTGTAATTTTCTTTAGAGCAATCACAATATGTGATATCTTTAGAGATATCACAATTCTAATTAATGTATTATAATAACTGTTCTGAACCAATCATTTATTCATATAACAAATATTTGCATACATATCAAATGTTCTAGAAGCTGAGAATATATATATATCTATATATATTAAAAAGAGACAAGAATTCTGCCCTCAATTCAAACTAGGGGAAGTGGAATGAAACTGGCTTAGTTTAGTGTCCTTCCTACTTTTTTCAGGATGTAAAACACCTAAGGTTCAGTGTAACCAATGCCTCCTCCTTAAATGGTTTTTTTACTGTTCTGCTCAGTCTGTTCTGTAAGCATATGTCAAATACATTTTCTACTGTGACTTAGGATTGCAGCACCTCTATTAATAAAGTTGACTTAAGGATTGCAATGCCTCTATTAATAAAGGTGTCTCTATTACAAGGTCCTGAGGTTGCCCTAATCCTCCAAAGTGAGTACATAAGTGAAACTAGTGGCATCTCCTAATATCAAGGAAGCTGCTAAAAGCCCTAAAATGAACAATATGACTCCCCACAACAAAAAATAATACAGCTCCAAACTTCAATAGCGCTAAGACTGGTTCGAAAACCAGCATTCAGTAAAAGACAAAACCATAAAGAATACCTTCACTATCTACCTCAATGCAATGAATGGAAACCAAACTAGCCATAAAGAATAACTGAGGAATAGAAGTATAAAACACATGCTTCCTTGTTGAAGTTTATGTACAGACTTGATATTTGACTAATTGTTTAGATGTAAAACATTTCTTATTCTTACGGGAAAATTAGTCTCCCTTCTCATTAAGAGCTATTAGCACTCCCTGACTTTTATATCTAATATGAATCTGTTTTGTCCTCTGATAAAAATGAGGATGATAATGGAAATGGAAATAAAATCCAGATTAGAGTCCTAGATTTGCCATCAAACCGCCTGTATAATCTTGAACAAATAACATAACTTTTTGGAATCACTAATTCTTTGTCAGTAAAATTTGGAATGTTATCAATACTCATAAGCTGAATACTTAGTGAATTCCAACATTTACTAATATGTAAATACTCCAGGTACAGAGCTAACATGGATGGTATCTCTTAGGAAAAAAGTGAAACAATACACAAATACCAAATGTTAATAGAAATATGCAATTAAGTATCTGAATTAGATTTTATTTTGACCAGAATACACAGGCACACATTTCAGAAAATACATTCTGACCAGGCTATGTTCACATTACTTCCTTTTAGCTTTTTCTAAGTCTGTTAAGTTACCTTTATAAGCTGTAAGTACAGAACATTTGATTTTGTAGCACTGACAATGGCTATTTTACACTAACTTAATAGGTCAAACAACTAGATCATATACAAACGAAAAGACAAAATGCACATAAGGAAAAAAATTAACACAATTAAAATAGATCTGTTGGGCATTTAAGATAACCAAACAGAAAAAGTCAATGTGTACCTTATGTGAAGTACACATCTAACTCTTACATAAAAATAACTTATAGAAAGCATATTATGAATGTTTTATAGAGATTGACATCAAGAGAAAAATATATACCTCACCAATGGAGGAAAGGAAATGGGAATTGCAAATGATAAATGAGAATTGCAGTTTCAATTTCACCTGTAATGTTTTGTTCCTTAAATGGATAATACGAAGTATTTAGATATACATTAAAACAATCCATGAATTTTTGACTGCCTGATACATTCATAAAATGAAAAGTTCTCTGAACTAGTTCCAAACAGTAAATTGGTTACTCTAAAGATTCAACTACTAAATACTAGTCTCAGCAGTAGAGAAAACATGGAGCTTATGTAGTCTCCCTGAATACTGAGGCTCTTAAAATGGGTATCAGCCTCACTGTTCTAACGAACTTCTTGATTTAAAAGAACAGACAGAAGATAATATTACATCTGCCTTAAACTCTTCAATGAGTCTCTACTGGCTATAAACAAAATATGGATGTTCTAAGCAGCACACACACAGCCTTCCCAGTTCTAAGCTGTGTGCATTTGCCAACCTCATTTTATACCATGCCATCATAATTAACTTACACGACACTTAAAAGAAACTAACCCATTACGTTGTTTACACATTTGTGCTTCTGCACATTTATCTGAAATGCCACTTCCCCATTTTTATTCACCTGTCAAGTGTCCTGTATTCCAAACTAACCTAAAAACAACATCTTCCAGTTTTACAACTAGCTTAGCAATTACTCATATTAAGGAACAGTTTACTCACGTGTGAAATAAACAGACACGGAATACAAGTCCTGTGCAAATGATACCAAAAAGACTTTTTCATTCATATATGTCAAAATTCATTTGTTACCAGTATCATATTCTCCAAGCATGTTCACAGCCTAATTTGTGATATTTCTATTTTTCTCTTTTGGTTGAGAAAAGGGAAATAGAATGTTGGCTCCTTGAAAACAGGAACAACATTACTGCTTTTGTATTATCCGCAGGATCTGTCATAGTGATTCACTTAATAAATATAGTTGAATTTCATGGCTAACAGAGGTGTTAACTAAAGAGAGAAAAAGGCAACCTATATACATAACACAATGTTTATTTAAGTAAAGTTTTAAAATAAGATGATTTACGTAACAATGAACATTTGCAGCAAATGACAATGTTTTAGAGAAGACTAAAACAGGTGACAAAATATATATTCGAAAAATGTTTGTGCTAAGTTTCTAATGAACACTTGCCTAAAGCTTATAGTTCAGTTGAGCAGACAAGGATCAGCAAACATTTTATAGAATGTTGAAATGAATAAGAATAGAGAGCTACACTAAGAGGAAGTGTAAGATATACAGCAATAGAAGGCACTCAATCATTATTAATCCAGATGGGGAGAGTGTTAGTAATGGAAAATTAAAAAATTTTAACAATCTCAAAAAAAATTTGTTTTAATATAATCATGTAGATCGAAGAGAATAAAAGTCAGAGATTAGGTGTATTACCCAATTTCCATCATATTTATGCTTATGTTTACCCAATTTCCATTAGATTTGTGCTTAATTTTACCCAATTTCCATTAGACTGATGCTTTTTTCTTTAACAAATGAAAGGACGAATGTATCAAAAAATATATTGACTCAACAATTATTTATTCAGTGGTTCCAAGGAGACAAGGAAGATACATGTTTTTTTCTTTGCACACATACCCACACTTTGAACCTGATATGATATATAAACCACAAAATGTATAACAGAGGAAAGAGTGCGATACCTGCTAACACACCAAGAGATACCAACTCCAGGTTTGGAAAGATAAAGGATTCTTTGAAAGTGTGAAGTGTGAAGTGCATGAGATTGTAAAAACTCCAGAAGTTGAATGAAACTTTGAAATGTACAATATATAAGAATATTAGCTGTATTACTTATAACACTGTAAACTGGCAACAATCCAAATCATTCAAAACAAGTGAATAAATGATAAGATACTTAGATATGAAATTACAGAGCAGCAAAGAAACTATCTATACCTATAGGAAACCACATAATAAAAGCTAAAGAAACTAGACACAATAATGCCATGATGCCATTCAAACAAAGCTCCATTCCCCTGCTCCACCCCCAACAGGCAAAAACAACTGATGGTGTTAAGAAGAATACTATACACACATTTGGGGAATTGGGAAAGACTAGTGACTGAGATGGAGTACAGGGGACTTATGAGGGATGTATTTCTTGACATGGTGATTACAAGAGTAGGTTCACTTTGTTCACTTAAGTGTACATTTAATATCTATATGCTTTTCATTATTTAGTGATACTTTCAAAAAGTTTACCAAAAGCAGCAATGACTAGCTATCCAAAAGTAAAAACAAATATGCCAACACTCAGCAACACCACACCTGAGATATCAGAAAGGGTTCATTGTGAATCCTCTGTAAAACACGAACCACACTACCTATATTCAAGATTATTGTGAGGGTTAAAGAACAGAAGACACAAAAAAGCACACACCTGGCAAAGGGGTCCAATAAGTATAAACTACAATCCAAACTACATTACTGTGCTATTGATGTCTCTGTTCTACAGTAGTGCCCCAGAGAGAACAGCAAAAAAAAAGGCTAAGGCAGTAGAAACACAGCAGATTATGCTGATCCTAAAGTATATAATTTATTTGGACTTTATACTAACAGTCAGTGGAAAACTAATGAATAATTTTTACACAGAGCAGTATGTTATTAAAGTTTAGGCAAATTAGCCAAGAAAAGATATAAAAGTTTAAAAAAGGAAAAAAAATGTCAAGAAACAAGAGATTATTAACAAATCTTGCAGAGATATGCAATGCAAGCAAAGAATGGGGAAAAAAACCTTGATTTGTAAATATATATCAAACTCCATTTGACAGAACAAAACTGTAGCTTTCCTAAGGATGTGCAATTAACTGACACCTAGAATACAACTTATTTTAAAATTCACAATTTAGTATAAAAATCTCACTTTACTATGCCTTATATAACTGGAAACAGGACATTCTCATCAACTGTTCACTAAAATTAAATTTTTTTAAGAAACAAGATACCCAGAAATAATCACAATTATTATAATTAATATATATACATGTGTGCATGTAAACAAGATACAGATATCTATATACACTTATACCTCTATACCTCCCAAATTCATATTTTCAAAAGCACAAATTAACTTGGTGTAGATTTTTAATAAACAGTTGTAAGTACCAAGTTATCATGCTTGCTGACAAAGTTTATAACACTAACATATAAACTTTTTTTTAATAAATTACGGCTATTTTTACAACTAAATAAGATGAATGCTCTGAGGGATTCTGACATATTAGCCATATCACTGTTAATTCAGTGGCTTTTCTGCATAGGTAACAAGACTACTGGCAGCACTTTCTTTGGTTTGCTTGATTAATATGAAATGTCAGATACAAGATATAAGTAATAGTCTCTTGACTGGTTTTAGAGCTATTCAAAATACAGAGCATAAAATAAGGGAAGAGGAGAAATAAAAAAGAGTAAAGCTTCTAGGTCTAGAAGTCAACTTTTTTGGCATAATATATGACCAAAAAAAGTTTACATTAAGCCCTAAAAGAAAGCAGTAAGATGTAAATAAAGGGAGATCAAGAATTTAGTTGTAGATACAATGTTTAGGATACTTGAAAGACATACAAATAGTGACAAAGCAAACAATCAAATGTTGAGATAGGTTAGTAACTGGAAGGAGATAAAGTGAATGTCAAGGAAGCATTATAGGTTTTGTTCAAAAATAGAATCATAACATGTAAGTGATAATGGTGCAAAACCTGCAGTGAACCATGCTATATTTACTAGCTTCAACATATAACTTGAAATAGTCTCAAAAATGACTTGATGTACTCTTTCCAAATTGTTTTTATCATAAAATTACTCATACCAAACAGAAAATTCAACATATAATTATTAATCTATCTAGGCTAACTTTTCCTGGTAGTTATTAAGTGATCAAATTTTATGGGAAATAAAACAACAAAACCCCACATACATGATTTGATAATCAAGGTCTAAAGTTGCCCCTGTTCATTCAAGTATTAATGCAGAGGCACAACATTATTCCTGCAGAAGAGTTTCCGAGCCACGAAAGCTCAGAATTTATGAGTAGTAATTCCATTCTATGATTGGTCTCCTTTGAAGGTCTTGCTGACATACTCTTGTAATAACTGGCTTTAAGGCAAGCCAACAACCACTAATGTGTTGATCCTAGTTATTGATAGTCTATGTACTAACTCTATGACCTAAACCATTAAAATATGCTGTGCTATATCCTATTCTGGATAACAGTTCTACAGTCCAATTACACCTTCTAAACAAAAACCTGGGAATGCAATTTTTGATTCCTCTTCCCTTTTTCTGTATGTCCACAGCTCACAAATCACTAAAATCTGTTGACTGCAACCATCTATCTTTTCAATTCTTCCTCTCTTCTCCATTTCTACAACTTATCTGAGGTCTTCAAAATGTCTTGGTCGGGCTATCTCAACAACCCTAACTCACCCGTCTGTCCTACTCTATTACTCTCTTAGCAGAATAATCTCAAAATCACAAACTGCCCATTCTTAAAATCTTCCGAAGGTTCTCTACTATGCATGAGTTACTTAATCCCTTATCTGTAAAGTTGGGATAAAAATAGTTCCCACTAACAATGATTGTTGAGAAAATCAAATTAATTCTAGTATAACCGTGTAGTATCTAATGCCTATCCAAAAGCAAACAAATAAATAAAAAGTAACAGTAATTACTATAACATACTGCTAAGAAATTTATCCTTGATTCAACTTCTGTGTCTCTTTTGATGGCTCACAATCATTCTGTGACTATTGTCATATAAGAAAAACTTATCTATTATTCTCCTTTACATCATATTGCATATGCTTCCTTTATAGCATTTGTCTTACTCTACAGTGAGAGTCTTGTTTTTCTTACGGTATTGTACCTTAAGAAAACAATCTAATACATCTCAGTCCTCTAGTGCAATGTATGGCTTATATATACAACCGAAAAATTTTGAGAAAAGGTATGAAAGGTACAATTTTCATGCTTAAAATCCAATTATTCTTGATATAAAGGGTAATTTTATAAAGGGTGCAAAGAACGAGAGTATAGCAAAAACTCACTGTGACTGAGGATAAAGGAAATTGTGAGTTCAGGGAAGGTGAGTAGTTAAGTGAGTTAATTAAGATAATTTAGTAAGTTAGATAAGTAAGCTAATTGTACTCAGGAAAATTCTGCCAGATGTAAGTTAGACCTATGCCAAAATAGGAATATTAAAAGGTCAAATAATAACACAAAGGAGAAAAATACATAACAATTAGCCTGACATAATATTGATGTATAAAAAAATACAAATTTTACAGGTGAACTACTTTCCTACATTGTTAATGGACACAGGAGAGCAGAGGCAAAGGTGAGTTTAAATGAAACAAATTATTACTTGCTATTTTTTATTTAGTTGTGTCATTCTTGGGAAAAGTTCAAAAGAGATGAAGAGATGATGAGAGTCATTCTTGGAACTAGTAAAGATAGTAACTTCATATCCAGACCAGTATTATTGACATTCGATTCATACCTGACCCATTTCACACAGAATTCAAGAATATCCTCATCCTGTCTAGGCTCTAACATACCACACTGAATCCTCTACTGGGTTGTTTTCTCTCCCCCATCTCCGTGGAACCCCAATAATAGACTCACCTCCCTGCATGAATGCCCTTCTACCCACCTCATCCCTGCCTCTCTCATCCTCTTACCCTGTTCAGTTCTGGAAATCCCTCACAGGCTTCCCCACACCAGGCTACGACTATTCACAGATATGACTAAGCTTGCACTCCTGACCCCACGCACTGGCACACTCTCTCCTCCCCTCACAACTTCATCAATCCACACAGGGATTCTGTTCACTCTTGTAGACTCAACATTCCATACCTACAAGAGGATGTGGCTCCTCCTTCCACAGACCCCATCTACTGTGAACACTTTTAACCTCATCTGGTCTCATTCAATGGCTTTAGTACTGAATTGTTCAAAAAGGGAGGAGGAAGATGAGGAAGAACAACCGATGACATTTTAAAGAAAGAGACCAATGTATAAAATGCACCCATAATCAGAGCTAATTAAAACAATAATCTACTTGTCAAGCTATCTGCTTTTTTTCAGCTTAAAGAAATAGAACACTAATCTTTGACACCATTTTTTTCTAAATTTAGAGTCCACTGATTAGGAAGTTTTGTCTTTCTTTTCTAGCCAACCATACATTGTATTCATGTATTATGTAGGCCTGCTGAAATCTAGTTCATTTTAAAAAAAAAAAAAAAAAAAAAACCTAACAATTTTATTTTGAGTTTAAGAAAATAGCATTTGAAATACAAGAATCTAAAAAAAAAATTCATAATATGTGAGTCTGACTGGCTTTCAGCATAATAGCAGTATTGTATCCAGTATACTTACACTCAGATACAGTGGAGAAAAAAAACACACAGCCTTGGCTAGAGTAATAACTTTTCCCAGCTCCTTGTTCCTATGAGGAAGGATACTTTATAAGGACAATCTGAGCCTCTCTTCACCCTACGGGAGTAAAGCAACTGGTATGATTGGTGAATTGGAAGAGTAGCTATAAAGAAAGCATTCTGCTCCTCTTCCTGTAAGAGAGGACATATCAGAACATACCTGCAGAGAACTCATATTCTGCCCTGCTTGCTTCCCCATTACGCCCAGGAATAGGTAGATAAACTGGTCTGAGCCAGACTACTTGACTCTCCCACAAACTTCCTTAACTTGGTCTATACTAATACTAGAAGTGTTATTCATACTTTCATCTTTCTCCTTGTGTTATTTTTCAAATTATTCAGAGGTCAGACAGAAAAAGAGGAGTGCCCTGTAAGAGTACACCAGTAAGACAGCATCTTAATATGCTGAAGTGAAGACTGCTCATTTTTCCAGTTTTCACTTGAAAGGGCTGCTTCAGTTTGAGTTTCTTATTATCAAAAACATCCACTAAAAAAAAAAAGAAAGAAACCGCAAACTTGAACTAATAGATGTTCAAAATGAAAATAAGCAGACTTTTCTGATAATTATTCATTTTTTTTTTTAAAAAAAGGAGGTTCATAATTTCCTCCTCATTCAATCCTCCTTCCTACCCCTAACTTTAGGTACCAGTGAAATTTGAGTAGTGAGTATTTTCAAGATAGATTATTTAGACATCCATACCTTTGCTAATACTATCCTGCTGTCTGTTATTTCCACCCTACTTTCTTGCATCATTTAACTTAGGGGTCAGCTAACAATGGCCTATAGGTCAATTCTGTCTATTTTTGTAAATATTTTCACTGGAACACAATAAAGCTCATTGACTTATACATTACTTTGGGACTAGACTGCAGAGCTGAAGCCAGAAAACCTAAAATGTATTTATCATCCTGTCCTTGACAAAAAGTTTGCCAACCCTTCCCATCATTCAATTCTTGAGCCTAGTCATTTCATATTTTTCAAATAAAAATTAATTGCTCCTCACCCTCTATCTTTCTATTATACCAACACTAATACTTACCATCCCTGCTAATTGTGGGCTCTTTAAAAGCATTCTAACCCTATTCCTAGCATAAGTTTTTTTACCCAACCCAGAGCTGACCACTCCTAACATTTTCACATTTGGGGGAAAGTATGTTAGAGGAAACTTCTACCCTTTCTTGACCCTTGTACAGCCCTCCCAAAGGAAAGAGGAATGGTTAATCTTGGCAGCACCTGATTGTTGTTCTAGTGGGAAGGATTAATGTATTAAAGGTCATTTTTCATGCATGGCAAAGCCTCCCTCTCACTCTGCCTAGATGCTCATCCTTATAATAAACAAATTACATGGTAAACTCACAGGGTGAGAGCTTTCCTGTATTTTAGAAGAGGCTTTACAGGGCAATTCAGGAGACTGGGAGAAGTCATCCAATGTATTCTGGTCTCAGTTCCAGGCCAAGTTCTTCAATACAACCTTCCATTTAAAAGCTAGTATTTTGTTCCCTAAGTCCAGAAGCCAGTAAAGAAAAAAACCCTAGATTTATATCCCAAACTATTAGTACACAGCAGGACTCAAATTATTTGATGACTGACAACAATAAATTTCTTTGAAAATAAAAAGCAATACATGATATTGTTATCTTTGTGATAATTAGGAAAATATTTTTGAAAGAAAAAAGTTATAAAAAACAAGAGCTCACATTCAAGGCCATCTATTTATCTAATTCAGCAGTCTCAATATTTTGTTTCTATCAAGTTTTAACTTAATATTTTTGGCCAAAAAAAATATGCCTTACTAAATGACATCTACCATCCAAAAAGATCCAAAGACCCTAGATTCTTCCAATTATTCCTCTGTATCTGTTACTCTTTAATTGTATCTTCAAATGAGTGCTCAACTGCAAATATATTACTTTCTAACTTATTACAATATGGTTTCCATTCCCATTCCTACCACTTGGCTGAGATGTATCTACTAATCAAGAGATCCTAAACTCTCCCTTTCGTAAAAAAAAAAAAAAACCAATATACCCTTCCCTGTTTCAAGGTACTCAACATCTGAACACATGTAACAATCTCTTATTATTGTAACTGTAACTCTTTTTTCCTTAGAGTGATAATACTCTCTCCTGGTTCCCCTGCTTAATGAGCATAAGTCCAGAGGCCTTTCTTTGAGGTTGCTTTACCCCAAATACGTTAAGCTTCTTTATGGCGTGGTATCAACTTACTTCTCGCTAGTTGTATTACTTAACTTTAGGTGACCACATCTAATTTTTGGTTTAAATATTACTGCTAAGCTGGTAATTTCCCTAACATATCTTCAGTCCTAAAACCAAAACTACATATCATACTACTCTTCATAAAAACCAGAAACAGTGAAGATATACTAGTTGCACAGACTACCTTTCTGTGAAAAGTAAAATGACTTGTGTAAGGTTGCAATAATAGGATCAAACAAAATAGCTATGTGCTTTCAGGTCTTAGTCCTTTCTAACTTTTAGAAGACTAACGTCTTTGTCCTTAAACAGTTTACTGAATTGTTTTACTAATTACTAATGAGTAGTGGACAAAAATACATACCTCACACATACATTAGAAAAGAACTGACTGTAAAGTGAATGGAGAAAGGTCTCACACCTGTTTTTCAATAAATGCTTCAGAAAGAACTTTAGATGAAACTAATTTTAAAAGTCACTGAGGATTCAGAGCAGAAGATAAAACTAAAGGGATATTCAAGAATTTGGGACAATGCCTGTAAGAGAAATAAAAGCAGATGAAAATGGCTGGGTTGTCCAAAGAAGAACCTGGACAGACATGGGGGAAAGAAGCAGTCTAACAGTTTATAATCAACAACTGAACAGGGTATGGAGTTTTTGATTTAAAACCAAAAAGGCAAGTGAAAGATACTACTGCTGTAAACTACAAAATCAAAGCAGCTATTTCAAATAACACTATGACTCTAATAAACTAAAGATAGTAAAATCGGTAATGCAGTACTCATATAAACCAGAATCCCACCTGGGATTGAGAAAGTGCTCACTTTCTCAAAAAACTGATCTTATGATACTGTAACAAAAGAAAGTACAAAACAACAATAGAAACAATAGTGGCAACAGGTTAAGGTAAAGAAAAAATAAAAATAAGTAAATATAAACAGGATAGGGTTGTTGCTAACTATGGGTAAAAATAAATGGGAAAAAAAGGGAATGATAAAAAAGCGATTCCTTATTTTAAGTTTTGTTTTGAGCAAACAAAAATCTCAAAGCAAATTTCTATTTAGCTTTAGTTAAGAATCAAGTTCCTTTCTTTAAATACAAACAGCATTATTGTGTTATATGAATTAGTATTTAATGGCAGTGATATGTTGTTCTAGGTCTATTCTTATTGTCTTATGTACAGTCTATGGTGAGTAAAAGTTTTTGTAAAGAACTACTTAATGACAAATTCAGCCCCTACTAGTAAGTGTAAACTCTATTTAAAATTAAATGGGTACCCCAAACTTTGAATGATGAACCTGATGCTCTAACCAAGTGTTATCTATCAGCCATTAAGGCTGACTGAAATATATAAAAAGAGGCAATATATAAAAAGAGAAGAATCATCACCAAAATGGGGGCAGGGGGAAGGGTTTACAACTAAATTTACTAATAAGAAAAGGTGCATATCTAATAATCTTAAGCTTTTGTTGCTTCTCCCAGAATTGTACTGTGATTAAAAACTGAAAATCAAATTTGAAAATCAAACAAGTGAGGAAAATAAGCAGGGAGGTCACTTCTATAATCGCAACTTCTCATAGGCAACAAGGGAGTTCAGAGGTATAACCAGTCAAGGGAAGTAGCATAGCCATGCAGAGATAACACTATACCAAGGAGGCCACAATATGCTCAGATTGATCAGCAATCCTTTTTTTTTCTTTTTCTTTTTTAAAGAATTTATTTATATATGAATTTCACATCCCTGTGATCTCTGGGGTTCACCCCCCCTCCCTGATTGTTCCCACCCTGTCCCAAGATCTGCAATCTTTATCTTACATTTGTAGAACTGCAAATCAATACCCTGCTTGGTCCTAAGGATGGCAGGATTTTACTCTACCACGTGCGAAATAATCCAGGAGCACAAAGAATTCCAAATTTTTCATGCAAAAGTCAACTATGTCTATTTTATATAAAAATATGAATATATGTATTAACTACTCAACTATTCATTGTCACCATAAATTCCATTTGCCTGATGGATGTTATTAGATAATGCTATAATTTCCATTTTTTTAATGGATAAAAAATTTGTTAGCGCTAGAAAATAATACTTGTTATAACCAAAGTTTATGGATAGTCGATCTACTTTCATGAACCATCATCAAATCCAAATTTCTGACCAAATTTACCCTTCTGGGATTTACATGCCAATAATGATATGAGACAGAAGTAGTGGGAAGATAAATAAGCAGGAAGCAAATAGCCAGAAAGAAGTATCAGACTGACTGCCTAAAATTTGACTCACTTGGACTATGCTGTTTTAGGTGTTACAGCTCTACAGAGTACACCAATAATTTCTACAGAAGTTAAAAACAGAGGGAGAGGGTAGCCTCTGACACTGATTCTGCTCATTATCAATTGGGGCAAGTCATTTGGAAGAGAGTACATCTTCAAACACTTGGAGACGACAAAGCTTTAAGACAGTGATGTAGTTAACAAGAGTAGAGAGTAGGCACCAACAAAAATACCTTCAAGATCAACTAGTATGACAGATCGTTTTAAATGAATATAAATTGATTTCATATATCCAGTTACTACAAAACCAAAAGTGTATGAAGAATGTAGGAGTGCATCAAATGACTTTTGGTTTCCTCATATACAGAAAACCAGTATTATACTAAGTGGTATGCTATGATTCTAAAACTCTATGGGTCTAAAATATCTAGCATATAGAACATTCAAGCCCTTACTACTTTTTCCTCTAACATGCCTCAAGACTCTATAGATAATCAACATTCCCACCAGAAAGAATTTAGTTGTAAAAAAGGGGAAGTTCAAAGGTCTTAATAACCTCTGTAAATCAATAATAACTAGCATTTATGGAATGCTTTCTTACACAATTAATTCTCATAAAAGCTCACTACCTCCAATTTGTAGATAAGATACTTTGGTAGTTAGGTTAAGTAACTTGTTCACACTGGTAAGTGGTAATACTAGGATTCAAATACAGGTGATCTAGGTTCAAAATCTGGAATTTTATTCCCTATTTAAGACACAGGAGAAGAAAATCAACTCATATGTTTGGTTACTATCAATAGATTTGAAATAAGTGGTACCATGATAATCAAAATCTGGCTGCAGTCATGACAGCATAGAATTATGTAGTTCAATATGGGTAATTTTTCTTACTAATAGAAATTAAATGTACTATGTGACTAGTAAAGTATAATGTAGCTAGCTCAAATGGTAACGTGCTCTATGTATAAAACACGTGACTACAAAGTTAATATTTAAAAAGTATGTAAACTAACTCATTAGTGATTTTATATGGATTAATGTTAAAATAATTTGAATATACTGAGTCAAACAAAATGTGTTTTTCAAATGTGGTTACAGGAAATTTTTCAATTACAAGTTTGGATACCATCGAACTTTTACCGGAAAACACTGGTAGGTTCAAAGGACACTGATTAGACTGGTTCTAGTAAAATCTTTTCCATTTTCTTTCACTGTTGCAACAAATCAATTACATTGATTATTAGCTATGTCAGAAAAATAGGATTTAAGAACAATTCTGAAACCTAGTGCTCAAATTTTGGTGTCTACTTTCCATAAAAAAGAAATGGAGAGCTCCTTTGAGAAAAGGCCTATGTCAGGGTTGGGACAGGTTAAGTGCAAGTGAACCCTAAATACCTTATTTTGGCAGGAAGAAAGTGCTCAAAAAGTCATCAGGTGGGAAGGATTGAGAATTGAGATTTGTCACAAAACAGAAGAATCAGCTTATAGAGGCACTGACAGGTCAAACCTAAGACAATTTAGGAATGAAATTAATAACAGTAATGAATTTAACCACTGAAAAGAACTCATGAACTCATACTGACAAAAATAATACTCATACTCATAAATAAATGCCAGAGATGGAAAAGATTACTTTATAGAAGTAATGATAAAGACAGAAAATCATGGGTAGATACTAAAATGCATGGGTTCAATTTTTATGAGAATATGTAAATATACTGTTCCCCAAAATGTTCCCCAAATAACATTAAATACACAAAAGGATAACATAACTGAGAAATATAGAGAATATCAACACCAACCAAATTTTTAAAGGTAACATCACCAACATTGAGATAAACCAGCATCATGAAACTCAAAGAGACAATGTACTGAGAAAGACAAAATGATTTCTTAAGAGTTATTCACATTAAAAATGCATAGGTAATCTAATAACAAGAAAACAAGTTCAACATGAGAGGCTACAAAATAACTTTCCTGTGCTTTTCTAAAATACCAAGATTGAAAAATACAAGAAAAGCTGAGTATTCTGCTTAAGTGAGATTAAAGAGGTAGGAGAGCCCAAAGCAATACACCATCCTGGACTGGGAGGAAAAAGTTTATAAACAGACATAATTTATATCAATTATGAATTCCATAACAGTGTAACAGTGTATCAATGTTAGGGGTAAGGCAGTATGATGTTTCTAAATAAATCTCAATGGTTCAGGAAATATAGAGACATATAAGAATGATAAATGCAGTAAACTATATCCAACTGTATGTACAATTGATGAATTTAGATAAGGATAAAGAAGTTCCTTATATTACTCTTTTAACCCGGTTTTAAAACTTCAAAATTATATCAAAATTAAGTTCAAAAGTTAGACCAAAAAACTTCACCTATTTCCCTAGTCAAATATCCTTATACAAGCCCTGAAGATATTTAAAAATATTTTCTTTTCTCTAGGCTTGATTTTACATTTTCTGACTTATCAGGTACGAATTATACCATCTATTCCATAAGACCCAATATTCCACTAAATACTAGGATACTACTTATTACATCCAATAAGCATTTGAACATGTTTATGTGAGCATATTCAAAATTATAGTATAGATCATAAAAAAACAATCAAGTTACAAAAAATATAGATGTGGAAATAAGGTATTAACTAGGACATACAGCTTATAGAATCTTTCTATTATTCTTAAAAAAGAGGAGTAAATTCCACAGTAGTCACAAATCTAAGATCTAGAGATAAGTTCCACAAAAGAAAACTATTTTCCATATGAAAAGTTAAACATCTTAGCTAACTACAGGTAGTCATAAAACTAAAACGAGCTTTTTCCCCCACATAAAATTAAGTTAGTATATACATTATTAAAATCTTTTGACTACCTTAGCTAAGAACTGAGATCACTACAGACTTAATACTAATTTACTGTATAAGTCGAGAGACGCTGCCTACAATTGCCATATCTCATGTAAAAATAAGATTTTGGATTACTGTCTTCCCCCAAAGCAGAAAGGTTAAGATTCTTATTAAAATAATCTCAAGCAAAAGAACACTAATCAATACAGAAATATATACACCAACATATTTACACACATAAACACATGCAAGGGAGGGGGAGACAATGTTTACAAAGCACAGTACTGACAGTTTAAGCACATTAGTTAACAAAATCATTTTAATCATACAAATTTCATATAATTGCAAGTAACACTAAGAATAGGCGTTTTATATATAGGGTACTGAAAAAAATCAACAAGTGTATGCTCTGTTTGGAAGTTTTACTGTGTGTCAAAAAAAAAAAGAGAGAAGACAAAAACAAAGTATGAGATAGGTCTTATTAGGTCTTCGGATTCTGGGAAACAATACCCAAATGCAGCTGAGGACCCAAGAAAAAATTTCCCTATCAAATACAGTACAATGATAACCACAATAAAATACAACACACTGCTTATTAGACATACAGCAATAACATAATTTTCAATGCTTTTCAATGCCACTTGAGGATTCACATAAGACAAAAACCTCACTCTAATCCTTTTTCCCATTAAATCCAGTTACAAACGTTTGATTAAAATTTGTCTTTTTCAAAAGTACAAGTAGTTTTGTGACAGTCATCATGTATTCAAACAATCAGATGAGAAAAAGAAAACCCAAAGTGTTCTAAAAGATAAAAATAACCAAGACAGTCAAATTACTGTAGGCATTAGTAAAATTTAACACGATATCATCAACCAGTGCTATACTGCTATTATACTGCTTGATTTTAACTGAACAAACTCTGCAATTTCTGAGCAGGTTGTTACTGGAAGAGACAGAAGCAACTACAAAAATGGACTCACTTCATACTTAAGAAACACTAGTAACAATTTTTACACTATAAAAATCGTGATATCTAATTTACATTTTTAATTAAACGTAATTAAAACGTAATTAAATTAACAAAAAGTGTAAAAGAGCACACTGCTTAAACATAAGGTTTAAGCAGGTTACTGATCAGAGTAACCTGCCTTCGGGTACATTTTCCTATTCCCGTTGTATTCTGTCTTCAGTGCACATTTCTGAGTTGAAGTTGTCCTAGTTTATTTTACTACAATCTTCTTTTCACTCATGAAACACACGGTCTTAAGGCGCTAATGAAACAAGTCCGGGTGGGGTGAGGTGGGGGTGTGGAAGCAAAGGGGCGCGAGGTGGCGCAGGAATAGATGGAAACAAGGCAAGAAAGTCATTTTCTTCCAGCACTACGGTTACGCTCAAGTCCAAATGCCAATAAGCAACGGCCAGAAGAGAAAGCTGCTGCCACTGTCTATTCCATAGACAATGCAACCGTCCTTTCCATCTCCCCTACCCAAAATCATTCCCCTTCCCAAACAAACATGCATAACTCACCCCCCTACCAGAACCAGCCGATGCCCTTGCTGTTCACTAAACCAACCTGCTGGACCACCACAGCTCCAAGTCTCACCCAAACCTAAGAGTGATCGTAGTACGGGTGAAGAGTCCCCACCACCTGGCGCCACCCCCCCGGCCCCCAGTCGAGTGACAGCCCCGAGCCCACAAGTTGGCAGCACCCCGATTCCGAACCCCCAGTCCCCCAGACGGAAGAGGGGATTCGCGGGAGAAAAGGACGGAGAGGTGGGGCGGGCGATGTGCGGGCGTGTGCAGCAAGAGTCCATCACATGACAGGAGAGGACCAGAGTCGTCGGGGCGTCCGCAAGCAGGGGAGGGACGCAGGGAGGGGGAGCAGGGCCGGGTGCCGTCTCCATGGTAACACCCCCCATCCGTCCGGACTTCCAAAGAGGGAGGAAGAACTTCAAATCCCAACCGTCAGCGCTCGAGCGGCTCCCTCTTAAAGGGGTACACCCCGCACCGCCGCCGCGCGCGCGAGGGCAGAGTGGGGTGCCCCCGCCCCTCGGGCGACGCCCCCGCCGGCCCATCCGCTGCCCCCGGCCCCGCGAACGCCCCGGGACTCGCCCGGGCCCCCGGCGCAGAGAAGCCGGCCGCGTCCGCCCGCCCGGCCCCCGGCGCCGAGAAGGGGGTGTGTGTGCGCTCGGCGGGGGCGCGGACCGGCCCGCCGGCCTCCCGCCGCGCCCCTCGGCCGGCCGGGGAGCCCACCCGCCACCTCCCGCCGACAGGCTGGACGGCGGGCGGCGACGGGCTCCGAGGAGTTTCGGGGACGAACCGGGCGAGCTGTTTCCTCCTCGGGGGCTTGGCGAGCGGGTCCGAACTCACAGTTCCTGGGCCGCCCTGGCACGGAGACGGGGACCCAGCAAGGACCGCGCCGGGCGAGCAGCCCCCAGACAAAAGGCGGGCGGGCGAGCGCCGGGGCCGCCGCGCCGCCGCCGCTTCCAGCTCGCTCTCCAGCGGGCTGACCCGAACGGACGCTTCAACTCGACCCCTCAGCCACAAACTCCTCGGGCAGCGGCGGCCGGGGCCGCGGGAGCGGGGCCCAGCCCGCGTCTCTCTTACCTACACAGTGCATGAGGCGGTGGCGCCAAGAGTCGAGTTCCCGCCGGAATCCTCTCCTCTCCGCCGCGCACCGAGGGCTCCGGCACTGAGCGGCGGCGGCGGCGGCGGCGGCGGCAGCAGCGGCGGCGGCAGCGGCCATTCTCTCTCTTCCCTTGTCCATCTGCGTCCCGCGTCACGCGCCCTCATTTACATACGAGCGGCGCAGGCACGAGGCAGGGGCGCGAGCCCTCAGCGCGAGCCCCGGAGCGCGCGCCCCCCGGAGGGGGGTTGATTGACACGTGTCACTACCTTCCCTCGGCCCTTCCCTCCCCCTCCCACCGCTCCCTCGGGGAGAGGCGGGGAGGGAGCGAGAGCAGGAGGAAGCAACCTGCCGCTTCCGCTGACCCCGCCCCCATCCCCTCCCTTGCTTCCCCCTCCCTCGGAGTTTACTCGAGCGAGCCTCCGGGCGACCGCCGCCCGCGTAAACCCTAAGCGGGAGCGAGAGGCGAGGAGCCCGGCCAGGAACTGATGGGCTGATGGAGCGGACTCGTAACCCTTCCCTTCTGGCTTCGCGACGCGACGCCGGTCTCCCTGAGACTACACTTCCCAGGCTCCATTGCGCCGTGGTGTCGAAGCGGAGGGTGCCATCGCGGCGCGGGGCCTGCCGGTCTTTGTAGTCCAGCCAGTTTGAGCGCTCCTCGGTCCTCCTCTAGCCCTGGGCTGGCCTTGGACTTGGTGCGAGGTGGCTGGTGCTTTAGCCTCCGAAACCTGGCGCCCAAGGTAGTGTGCTGCCTGCTCTTACCTAGTTTTCCGAGACTACGCGATGAAAAGGCGGTGGAAACCCCAAGTCTTGTCAGCCCGGGAGTAGTTCAGGTTAAGCTTTGTGCTTTCAGTTCTGGAAACTTTTCGGGGTCACTGTCATCCCGCCACTTCAAGAAAAGAGCAAGCTGATCTTTCGATTGCATCCGCAATAACTGCCAAAATATCAGAGATTTCCCCCAGTTACTTCAGTTACCAGGGCGAAGAGTACTCGGGAAGAGAATAGTGTCAAGATTAGGGACTTCTCACGAAAAATTTTTCTTCGGGGGAAATGGGTGTGGTTGGGTGAAAACTCCAAAAGGGGAGGATTTATACGCTCCGCAAAGTGTAAACGATTGCGACCTGTTTAGGCGTCTGTAGCGAGACATGTTTCATTTGTCCGACCCGACTTCGATACGTGGCACCGGATTTTTTAGCACTTTACAAATGTGTGATGCGTGCTGTGCTGGAGAAAGTGTATCCGAGAGCGCGCGCGCGCTTTTGATAAAATGTCAACTCCGATGACACATTTGCCTTTTCCGTGTATGTACAGAGGGCTGAACCAAAGATTTGCCGAAAAGTGCTGTGATTTACAGGAAATTCTAGAACAAATCTGTGGGAAAAAAGTTTTAATTCTTCTTGGAAACGCCTATGAATTCTGACTTCAGTATCATCCTATTTTGCGGCTTGCTCACCTTTTTATTTTCTTCAGAGAAAGTATTTCATTGGTCATCATTACTTCCCAATAGAAAATATGTAGTTTTTTAACATTTTTTTAAATAAGGTTTGAAATCTCATAATCACCTGTTATGAAAGGGGCACAATGGAGAACAGGTGGACTCAATAGAAGAGTATGTTAGGAACTTCTAATGTGTAGTTTCCAACATGATCCCACTCACACTGTAATTGCCAAGATGACTAGCCACTGTAGCTTTTTGATCATTTTCACAGTAATCTATATTGGTTAGAATGCTGTCGACAAAGGTGCAATAACAAAAGATTCAAAACATTGTTTTTGTTTTTTGTTTTTTTTTTTTTAGTATTAGTTTCTGCTTTAAATTCATCTCTGGTGGAAAGGGAATGGTCGGACACATTAGCTTTAGTGGTTCTTACCCAGCAACGCCATGGCTTGGAAAAGCTCCAGTCTGGACCTTCCCTACTTGATAGGCAGAAGGAAGATGGACTGCAAATTGGTTCTTCTTGAAGTTGATACAAGTCACTTCCATTCATCTGTCAATAGTAAAAGTAAATCTTATGGGCATGCCTATCTATCTTCAAAGGAGCAGGGAAATGTAGCCCTACTATTTGCTCTGGAAGGAAGAGAACCAGAATCTACTGATCAACAGCACCAATGAACACTATAATCCATCCTTCTAGTCACCAATTTACCAGTCTTTTCCTTATTCTACAAAATATATTCACTCCTAACACAAGTGAGACAACCCAAAAGTTGTATTCTGGAATCTCAAAGCCCAACTTCTGTGGGTGATTTTGGGTTGTCACTGTATTACAATCAGATAAAATTTGTTTTATCATAGACATTTGAAAAGACATTGTCTATCTCTGTCACACACACACACATGCAACGTGATCAGAGGCAGAATTTAGAAAGGGAAAGAAAGGGAGTCACACAAAAATAGTTTTAGCTTAGATGTCTTGGACTGTCAACTTTCCCAGCCTCTTAGCAGCAATTTCTTGTCACCACCCACTGAGCTTCTAAGGGACAGACAACAACATATTTTAGTTTTTCCATCTTAACAGTACTTCCTTCTAGGTAACAATTTTTGTATTAGAATGAGTTAGGTTACTGTTGAGTAACAAGCCCAACATCTCAATGATTTAATACAGTGACTTAGTTCTTACCTAAACGATATGTTCTCCAAAAGTCAGTGTCAGGAAGAGTGAGGAGACCTGTTCTATGTCCATTCAGGAGCCCAGTCTTAGGGAGTGCCATTATCTAGAAACTTCCTAGTTACCACAACAAGAGAGAGATGATGATTCACAGTTCAGTTCATGAAGGCTTCTGCTACAAGTGACATATTTCATGGCATGAAGTTAGTTAGGCCTCACCTCACCTCAAAGGAGTGATATCTCAGATAGCATTGGCATCATAACAAACCATCTCTGAACTTACTAACCTAAAGCATCAGCTATTTTATATGACAATGGAATGGCAATTTGGGTTGGGCAATTTGGGCTGGAGCCTTCTGCTGTTCTGCACTGGTCTCTCTCAAGTTTGCCCCTCAGTGATTCTGCTGTTCCTAAAAACTGTTAAGTGTTAACAGGGACAACTGGACCAAGTATTCCTCACCAAGAGGCTAGCCCTGACTTGTTCACAAAGTGGAAGTCATAGGCTTCAGGACCAGTATAAGGAGTCCCCATGCATAGCATTTGAAAAATTTAGACTTGAGTCACATTTATTCCAGATCTAATGGCAAAAGCAAGTGGAATGCCAAGCCCAGTGTGAGAAACTCTGCATCTAACTGGAGAAACTATAAAATACATTTAAAAAGGGTAATGTAATATACTGCATTTCAGAAAGTCACCCAAAAGGGGAAATAGAAATATTAATGAACAAAACTAAAGACTATCATCTTTCTAGAATGCCTAGGTATAGTGAAATATACAAGGGGAATTATCTTTGGAATGCAGCTTGACTTTGAAGAGTCCAGAATCACAGGGTACATTATAATAATCCAGTAACTTGACCTTAATGTAAAGCTTAATGAACAGAGAGTAGTCTAGCTTATACATCTTTGTATTCTCAGTATCTAGTGCTTTTCTGGGCATTTAGTGGTACCTAACATTTATTGATGAATTTGGTTAAAATTCAGGATCTATAAAGTTAAGAATACACAGTCATATCCAGGATTGGCGCCTACCCTGGAAATCTAGTTACAAATCATTTTTAAAGCGACAATAATAGATATATGACATGAAAATGTTGGTATTCTTTGGAAAGATATTATTGTTTTGCTGTTCCCTATACATATTATAGTGATACACTTTATTTGTTACTGTGTACCGAACCAATCCATAACTTAGTACCTTAAAAGTACACTTGTTATTGCTGGAGAGCTTACAAGTTAGATGAGCAATTTTGCTGATCTAGGCAAGGCTCTGCTGATGTTGGCTGGGATTGCTAATACTGGAAACCTCATGATCTGGGATAGCCTCTCTTTGGTCTGGAGTTTGGCTCCCTGCTTGCTAGGGTAATGAGAATGACTGAGCCACGTGTCTCATCATCCAGGGGCTAGCTGGATTTTATTCACATCGTGGCAGCATTCCAAGAACAATAGAGGGTGATCACTAATATGCAAGTGCTTTTCAAATCTTTGCTTGTATTATGTTTGTCATTGGCCAAGGTAATCATATAGCCAAACCCAAAGTCTAAATGGGAGGACATTAACAAATGGTGTGGATACAGACCAATAGGAACAAATTGGGGACATTTCCACAATCCAACCACAAATAATACCAATCCAAGTTCTCTATTATTTACCTATTTGTCAGTCAATTCCCAATAAGGGGTGCATTTTAGAAGAATATGCTAAGAACAAAAGATATTGGAGTATTTTAAAATACTCCTGTTCCCATAGAAATATATATATATATATACATATATATTAAATATACTAGAAAAATTACAGAGGGTGTGGATAGAAGTTATCTTTATAAAAGAGAATAACCCAAAGTGAATGTTATTCTTTTACTTTGTGACTAAAATGCTCAATCTAATATTCTAGTAGAATTTTAAAATACTTATTCAACTATGAGTGATCAACAAAAATAATATACATTTTCTAAATGGATAAAATTCAAAAACCTTTGTGTGAATTAGATCTGTATCATTACAAGGCATAACTTTTAGATATTTAATTAATAAAATGAGTCAGTGTTACTCAAAACAATATTTGGGTAAACTTTATTAGCTGTTTTAGATATATCATATTTTCCCATGTTTACTTTAGTTCTGCATGGTGTTCAATAAAATTCTGAGAATCATATACAAATTGAATCAATCTCTTGGAAACACACACCACCCTCCTTTCCAGAAAATTTCACATTATGCTAAGTTTTATGCAAACATTATAGATTCACCCAGGTTTATAAGGCAAAGATTTCTCAGCATTCTTTTTTTCAATGGGAGTATGGGCTCTAAGGACTTCATTGTCTCAGATGTTCATGCTGATGCATTCAATTTCAAAACTTCAGTTAAATTTTCACTACTGACTCAATGACAATATTTTCAAAACTAAGTTGCTAATTAGAGGTACTTAAAATAGTGAATGTTTTTGTTCTCTTAAAACATTTCTGAATAGCATCAATATCCCTTCTGTATATTTTGTAGAGAACAAAGATATAGCTTCACAAGATGGCATAAAAATTGAAGAAGCAGAAAGGTAATGGTGATGTACTTCATTTCTTATATTGTAATGTCTACTTATATCCTATTCCAATACATCCCTTTGAATACATAAAAGTGGACATAATAGTTGGTTAAAATCCATCACTCATCTTGGGATGGTATCTCAAAGTTTTGTTCTTTCTGTTCTTTGTGCACTTCAACCAGTGGATAATTTTTAAACATTACTATTCTAATTACTATTCTATCCTTTTACCTTCTGTATATTAAATATCTGATTGTTGAACACCATTTTCACTGTATTAGGAAGATGCAAACTCAAAATGAGGTATAATTAATTCTGAAATTAAGGTGAGCACATCTTTTAAACAAATTTGTATACCTTTGACTGTGACATCTGAATTTAATACCATTTATCATTTACTTTCTCTTATACCCAGCAAGATAATAATAGGACCTGATCTTCCACTACTCTTTTTGTGTCCACTTGAAGTCACTCCCTCAGCCTAACTCATTATTATCACTTTCATTTTCAGCCTTTTAAAATTTTTTCAATGTATTATATACTTAATGATGGCAATTTCATCCAATTTAATCCAATTGCATAGCTCAGTATCAAAGTTGAATTAAAATGTCATCTTTAGCACCTAGACTATTACAACTTAGAGAGAGTATAGTTCATTTAGGTCAATCTCTTATTTTTACAGAGAGGGAAATTGAGGCCCAAAAATGATAAGCAATTTTTGTAGGTCATACAGCTTATAGGCAGCAGTATTAAAGATCAGGTTTCCTGATCTTTACTTGATCTTTACTTTACTTGACTCATTTTTTAATAATAATAGCTATCATTTGTTGTGCACTTACATACATTATTAATTTATTTAGCCTTTGCCATCACCCTGTGCACTAAGTACTATTATTATCCCCATATTGCAGAGAAGGAATTACAAATTATCTCAGAAAAGTTTATTTGTCCAACACCCATTAGCTAGTTAGGTGTGGCAATGGAATTGAAATCTCTGTCTTTCCAAATTTAAATATTACTTACACTGGAAAGCAATGAAGAAAGTGGCAAAACTATTAACAATAAGAAATTTATTTTATCTGACTTTATCTGATTTACTTGAGGGGCTACTGATGTCTTGGGGGAAGGTAATGATGCAAACATAAAAGTATAACCATCCAGTATTTAAGATATCCGTCATCCAAACTGGATTTTGTTTTCCCTTTGTCATTTGACATTTCCATGCTGTTCTCTCATGAAATTTGTTCAATACCTCCCAACTGAAGGATTACTTCTTTCTCTATTCTTAAAATACTTTTATGCATGGTTTTTTCTCATGGGTCTTATATTCTTCCATGTATTATAATTATGTGTGGATGTATCTTAGTGATATACTCTAGTAGATTGTAAAGTCAAGACCTGGACATCCATCATTTCTATATTCTGCACATAATTGGTAACAAAGAGACTTTTGTTGAATTGATATTAAAGTGTAAGATTGGAAACTTTTAAAAGCAAGCCAGGAAGATATTCATCCTTACCTTCATTTATAAGCCCTACTCATAAATCTAAACTTTAAAAAAGTCCCTGATGTCAAGACAGTGACAAAAGGAGATGGCATGTCTGCATTTTACAGGGATTACCTTTCAAATCAAGAAATTAACATTACTTGGTCTTTCTGCATGTTGAGCTGGTATAAACCATAATGTCTGATATGAAAGAAGGATATCACTTTACTTACCAAAATATCTTAGGAACAGAATATGAGCAATTTACAACTTTGAATTTTTTCCATGCTGCTGACAATAGCTTCAGTATTTACAAAATTTTAATTTTTATATGAAAATATTTAGAAATATTATTATTTCATAATAAAAAATGTTGGGTAATAAAAGTCAAGTACATGCCAGTGGATTGAAGAAGTTTATTTTAAAATATTACCTTAAAGAAGGCTTATTTATAGCAAAATAAGCTAGTGACTTGTATTATTATTTAGAGAATAGATGTGAAGTAATGATAGAAAAGAACAAAGTAGTTACATTATATTATGGTTTACCCTCATAAAGAAAAGCTAGAATTAAAATGTAAAATTTATACAGCTTTAGTACCCTCTCAAAATTATATAATATTTAAAGATTTAAATTATAACTTTAAGATTTAAATTATTAATAATCACTGTGGAATAGTGAAAGGTAAAGAACAGTCTAATATTATCCTATTATAGGTTTTCAAATTTAATAAGTAAAATCACCTGATCATATTCTTATAGAGTTATTAAACTCTAAACTAGAAACTGGGAAGAAAAAGAAATCTAAATCTCAATCTCAATAACTACTTTGAAATATCACTGGTCTGCCCAGTCTCTATTTTCCTATTGTTCCAGAAAATAGAAGAATTGTGAGGCAGAAGAAAGAAATGAGAGGCAGAGCTAAAATCTTGGGAATTGGTTGAAAAATGTGGAAGTACTATGAGAACCACTTCCTCCTCCAGGCTCCCATGCTACATCATACAGCCTGGATTCTTTTACCCCAGTCCCTGCCAGAGATGGAGAATTTTTTCTTCAGAAAATGAAATGGGGAGATTACACATTTGAAAACACTTATAGTAGAGGAGGGGGCTAAAGTTGCAGACTAAATGCAAATTATTAAGAAAAGTTTACTAAATTTACCCTGCCTCGCCAACAAAATACCTATACCCAGTTTCATAGTTTTCAGTAAAAAATTAGAGGTCCTTCTAGAGAGAAATTCATAAGTTTTCCAGAAAAGAATTATAGATACTGACATTCGAATATCTCTGCATTGAAAAGCTGACTTTCTGCTTGTTCTCTCTTAGGTAAAGCCCATTAATCATAAACCATTTGTGCATACAGAACATCCAATAATTGTTTAAGGATTTCATCAGTAATGTGCATTGGCTACTAAAGTCCTTAGATATAAGAGGAAGATTCCCAACTTGAAAGACAGGACAAGTCATACAGATAAAAAGAGAAAAAACAAAAATAATACAGGAAGTAGAATTCGATTAATTATAATTGACATCATTAAAGAGATAAAATATTGCATCATTCAAAAAAAATTATTTTTGAAACATGATGTTATGAGAAAAGAGAATACTGAAAAATCAGTAAAGAATTTTTGGAAACTGTGTCAAATAAATTTAGGCAAAATACAATAGAAGTTGTAAGATAAGTGTAGGAAATGTCAAGTGTCATCAAAATGTCAAGTGTCATCAAAAAATAAAGCAAAACAAAACCCCAAAATATAAAAACAGACAAAAAGAGATAGGAACATTTCAAGATCTATCCAAGAAGTCTAATATCTGATTGATACAAGTTTCAGGAAGGGAAATTAGAGAAAACTGAAGAAAGGGTGTTGTCAAAGAAATAACAGATTAGTTCCCAGAATTTTCTAGAAATGAACCTCTATATTAAGTGATTTTTATACCAATACACATATTCATGAAATTTCTCAGGAAAGATGAGAAAACTCTAAAAACCTCCTGAAAGTAAAACTAGGTCATATGCATTGGGTAAGGATCATAATAGCATGGACTTCTCAACAGATGACAGTTGGTCAATATGTTCAAAATTATACTTAAAAAGGTCTCCAACCTAGAATTCTAATATCTGTCAAATTGTCAATTATGGATGTAGAATAAGATTTTCAGGTTTGCAAGGTCTCAAAACACTTACTTCCTATATATTCCTTTTCAGGACAATACTTCCTTAAAGGGAACAGATATCCAGAGACAGGGAATACAACAGCTATTCCTAAGATGAAGAAGGGCATCATTCTTAGCTGAGAGTCAGCAGCAGACTCAGAAAGCAAGTCCGATTATGAGTACTATGATGGAAAGAGAAAAAAAATTTTGAAACAAAATGGGCCAGAAATTATGTAAAAGATTTGTCTTATGAAAAATTGGTAATGTGAAGTCTATTGGGGAAAGCAAGTAGAATTAATAATAGCTACATAGATGATCCATGACTTTTTAAAAATTCTGGAACATTACAGATCACAGTATGAAGGCAGACTCAAAAATAATCTGTTGGTCTCTTGCCTCTGCTTGATTGTTTGTTCCCCTGCTCAGGTTAGTTCTCCCAGGTACTTGCCAGGTGTCCATGTGTAATTACAGAATTAATCCCTCAGACTGGCAACACCTCTTTTTCAGTAGTTATTCCAAAATCCAGAGCCAATTCACAGCCAGTCAACTTTTATCAATTCCCTGAGTCAGCTGTTGTGGACAGGGACATGAAATATTCTCATTGATTGGATCTGTGTGAGCCTTATCCAAACCACATGGACTCAAAAGTAAGGAAGGTTGATTTCTCAAGGGAACAGCAGGGCACTTTTAATGAGATATCTAGACAAGATTGAGTGAAAGGCAACCTACTGAAAAAAAGGTACCAATTTAACTTGATTTTGATGAGAGAAACAAATATTCCTCTATATAAGCCTTTCAAAGCAGAAAGTAACATTTGAGTTAAATGTGACTTCATGTAATTCAGCATAGTTCCTCTCCAAACATTCCCCTTTTAGTATGTGGACTAACTTTTGCTCATAGAAACATAATGTCAGACTCAAGGTAAGCAACATGCAGAATTTTGAAAGCTGCATTAAAAAAGTAAAACATGAAATTAATTTTAAGAACAATTTTACCTAATTCTTTATGTCTAAATCAGCAACAATTGCAACAATCAACAGAAAAGTTATTAATCAAAATTTTACACTTGTTTCTGTATTGTCTTGGAAATTCTACTTTATTGTACTTGGAAAATATTACAAAACAGATTCGACACATTTCATAGTTGCTTAAGGATGAAAGTTATCAATTTGGGAAGCACAGTTTGGACTGTGTTATTGAGTAAAGAGTATTCCTTACCTCCCCCCAATCGATTTCCTGTCTTAAAATCTTCCCTTTTCATCTTAAACATCCTTCTCTTTCCAATCAAATATTACAATGCATCACATTGGACATGGTATGTGTGTTCAGTCTTGCAGTTTGAAAATGAAAATAAAAAGGAGCACTCACATATTTTTTACTTTTCAAGAACAAGAGCTTAAATAAAATGGCAAATCACACTGGTGCTTTCATTCAGGACGAGTTAAAGCAATATGAAACAGATGATCCATCCTGATGACAATTATGGTATGACTTGGCAGGGAGAAGTGAAGAAAGCATTTGGCCTAGTAGCATTAAATAGCTGCCAGATAGGTTCTACCAACAACAGGGAGAGTGAGAAGAATCACCCGCTTGCCACTAATGTGACAGTGACACTATGCTGTTCAGGGAATCTCATTTGCTGAGCTAGAACACCTTTATTTCTCAAAAAGGTTTGGATTACACATTCTCATTTTTGAGACTGTCTTCAGATGTTTTGTATTTTTTAAAGCAAACCTTGTTCTATGATGAGTCTACAACCAAGGACTTATTTTGATACCTTGAGAATTATGTAAAACTTATTGCCAAAATAGAATTTTCTGTTAAAGCATTGGTTTCCAAGCATTCTTTAAGAAAGAGTAATAAAATATAAAAATCTCCTCAGAATGTCAACAACTTTAAGATGGATCTTTCATGATTTTCTCAGTTCCAATAAAGGTGCAGATTATATAAAAATGTGAAAATTTTATTTTGCATATTTAGTAAGATTAGAATTTGTATGCAGCCATATAAATACTGTTCATTTTTCACAATAATATCTTAAACACACATTTGTTTAAACTGAGTGATTTATGATTTAATTTTAAACTGTCAACATTTAAGATATACACCTAATCATAGATCTTTTACTCAGAAAGCAATACCCCATACAACAGAATTCAGGGTGTTGGATACCTAACATTGGTTAAGTGCTGCACTAGTTCCTCCTCAAAGACAAGTAACAAAATCTGCTGTGATCACAGTGTGTGTCTGTTTGTTTGCCACTCTGTTTTTGTAAATCTTCCTTTAGAAATGTTTTGATTTTCCCTTGAGGACCATTCACTCTGCCGTTCTCAATTTAACTACTTCCCATAGAATTGACTTCATTTCCTGACTAGATAACTCAGAACTGGCCAATCAGAACAAGCTCTTCCTCTGGCATTGTGATTGGCTTAAGAAGAGAACTATCCAGTCCGGACATTGGGAAAGAACAAATTTAAAACAATATTCTTTCCGATAAATGTACCCTATTCTTTTCCACTCAATGTACTATAACCCTCTTGTGATGACATAAGGTTTGGGAAGGAAGCCAAAACCGTGAAGAAGAGAGGGAAATCATATCCTTCAAAGAACTCTGGACAATTGAGATGGTTTCAGTCATTCATGAAAAGGTATTTTGTGGGCCCTACCTTCATTCTTTTGGCTGAAGTTGTTCAGTGAACATATTCATTTTTATCTTTAAAAACATGAAAGATTAACCTCAACATGTTTTCTTCACTGAGAAATACCTACTGCTTGAAAGGTTTTTGCTTGGACAATTTGCTTGGAAAGTTTAGGATTTTTTGTAGTATAGTTGCTTTTGTACTTAGATGGAAAATATTATATGTTGTCAGTCTTACAAATAAATGTTTATTAACCATCTCACTTCAAAAGAAAAAGGACTGATATGAAATATATGGAAAAATTCAGCCACAAGTGACTTCCCAGTTCACACAGGACCACATCTTTTGCTTTCCATTTAAACCTGAACTTACGGGTATTCCAGAATTAAAAAGTATTTGCACAATAATTTTCTTTGCTAAAAACAATTATTACATTTTGTTAGTGAATTTTATTAAAAATACCATTTGTTGAAGCTTTTTATCAAAGATGAAAAATAAAGGAAAAAAAATTTCCTGGGCCAACACCAAGGATTTTCATGCATGAGATGAGACCCACTGTATGACTGCTCTAATGGCCTTGCTTTGATTTCTTTCTGAAAGCGTGCTTATTGTAAGATGATGATTGGCAATTTCTGGGATGTTAATGGAAGTGTTGCAATAGAAGCATACCCACTTTAAAGTATGCTGCAATGGGATCATACCCACTTTAAAATGTTTGATGTAGTTCACTTTGAAACAAGAGATTGGGTAGGAACTCAGTTCTGTCTCTAGGAGACTATTATTGTTACTTTGGCCATTTATATTTTTGTGCTTCATCCAATTGTTTTTTCCCTGTCAATGTGGCTATTTTGGAGAAAAGGAAAGGTGCATGAAACAAGTTCTTGTCATGGAATGTTTTCAGGTTAAGGAAGTTTTGATTATTGAGAGGTTAGATTTTGGGAATAAGTGTGTTGATTATGACTTGCCAAAGCACAGTGGTGATAATTATCTGCATCCTGTCACTGGATTTATTTTCAAGGGTAGTTTTGTGTACTGGGGAGTTAGGGAACTTTGCATAAAGTCAAATTTCGCTTAAAAAAATCCCACAATATACTTTTTTTTGTGTTAAGCTCAGATGTAGACCAGTTATCATTGGTTATACGAAGAGAATCTTCCTTCTCAAATTTACTACATTTTCTGTCTTGCAGCAATAGACTTTTAGCCCATTATGGAGAAAAAAAGATTAAGCAGAGGAAAAGGTAAATGTCAACTTGTCACTGGGCAGGATTTCCTTCCCTCTCTCCCTCCCCTTATTCTCTCCCTCCTCCCTCTTCTCCTTTTTTCCCTCCCTCCTCTCTATCCTTTCATCTCC
>PVHY01001605.1:63842-152062 GCA_004024945.1 Uropsilus gracilis | reverse complement strand
GGGTAAAAAAAATAAATAAATAAAATAAAACAACAACAACAAAAAACTACACACACATTTACCACATATCGGAAGAGAACAACAGGCCAAACAACCAACAACTAAACATCAACTTAACCAAACAACAATTTGCAGAAAAATGGGAGGAGTGACTGAAGGGGGGGATACAGAGGGGGGATATGGAGGGAGGAGGAGGGATTAATTATTTCACAATTGTGACAAATCAATAAAATGAATAAAAAAAACAAAGCATAATAGAATAGGTTACCTTTGTTTATATTTCTCATGTGAAATTTCCTCAATTATACTGAATCATTCAATTTTGAGAGGAATACAAATAAAAATAATTTGATATTATAGCATTCTTTCCATTTGCATTTCACTCAAATGTATCTGTAATTTGATAAATCCAATGTTTCTTCTCTTTTCTACTTTTTTCTTTGTTCTTTCTGCCCTACCACTTAATTTTTATTTCTTTTTTCTTTGCTTCTCATTCTTCCTAAACATTCTGTTAATCCCCCTCCAGTTTTCTATTTTCCCATTGTACTGTTTTTTTCACATCTTCTCCCTCCTAACATTTTTTCCTTTTGTTGACTTTACCTCTCATACTCTCCTTTCTGTCTGTCATCTTAGCATATAAAATGCTCCCATAGTTTTCTTTGCTCCAGTTTCATTGTAATGTTCTATTAGCATCTCCTCCCTTCTCTTCAGCTCTTAAATATTGATTTTTCTCTACTGTATTTCACTAGTCCTTGCCACAAAACATAAAATTCTAATAAACAGGAATAACATTGTTTGCAAAGTCTGTAATATCTAGAATGTTATGAATAGAACTTAAATCTTGGAGAGTTTATCAAGGAAGCTCCTCTACCACCACACATACATGCACAGCACCACCATCATCACCAACCAAAGCAAATTTTACAGAAATATTTTTTCTAGACTTCTGCCCTCTAAGTCATAGTCAGCTAAATAACTTGGGGAGAGTTTTTTAAAATTATTTTACATTCAGACTTCTTTTTACTCTGCTCCATGAACCATGTAATAAGAAAATGAAAACCACTGATGAACTAGTCTTTCTATAAAAACAAGAAAGTAGGTTTTATAGAAGAGAGAGAAAGAAAATGGGGAGGGGGGAAGGAAGGAGGGAAGACAGAAGGGATAGAGGAAGAGAAGCAGGGTAGGAAGGAGGGAAATCAGTATGACTGAGGCGTTAAAACATAAAATTCATTGCTGAGATTGAATGCTATTATCCAAACTTTTTGAAATAGCAAATACATCCCCTTCTTATAACTATGTACCACTGCAGTTAGGTAGGTTGTAATCAGTGAGAACCAGATGAGGTGAAATTAATGGAAATTTATAGGATGCTTGCATTCCAAGCATCTGTAACCTAACTGTGGTCTTCTTGAATAGTTTGTCTACCATGATACTAAGTTGAATGTAGTAGAAATCACCAAGGTCTCCAGTATTTGATGTGACTAACTACTACAAGACACCATTAGGAAATGTATTCATCATAGTCTATTTAACAGACAACTTTATGAAGAGTTTAGGTACTTGCAACATTGAGGATTCTGACCATGCATGAAAGATGGTTGTTCTTTCCACCTTAAGAATTAAGTGAATGTTCCTTTAGTACTAAAATTTTGGTAAAGTCCAACATATAATAAATCTCTAAATATACCTGTATTCTAAGCTCTGAAGGACTTTCTGGAAAGCACAGCAACAGAACAGGACATCTTCTTCACCCCAACCTATTCCATTGACCTAAAAGCAAGACTACAAGGGAGAATTTTAGTCCTTGGAGATAACACACCATTGAAAAAACAACCTACCCATTTCTCTCTTTTTCTTCTCCCTGATTCAAAAGAATCAGGCAGAAGACTAAAAAAGATCATTCATAAGTATTAGGGAAGTTGGCAAGAAAGAGGCAAAACCACTTTCTCAGAATAGAGTCCTAGAAGCCACACTCTCATGTGCCTTTATTACAGCTGTCAAGAAGAAAATTGGGGGAAAATGGTATAAATACCAAGAAGGGAAGATTACAGGGCATTTAACACATGTTACCAAATACATCTTATTTCCCCTTAACCAGAAACAGAGTATGTGGGGAATAAAAGCAGTTTAATTTGTCGACATTGAATAAGAGAAGTTTAATTTGTTGACATTAAAGCAGTTTAATTTGAGGAGTGCAGTAGGTTTGTGTCTGAAAGCCCACCATCCTGCCAGTTGGCAGAGGCCAGGGGTATTTATCCAGAGTTACCAGCTAGAAGAAAAGGGAAGGGGGGGGGTGGGAGTTAGCATATTTTTTCAATGGACTCTGGAGAGCTCAGGCTGGCACTGATTTGCTTTATTAATTCCTGATGTTTGTCAGTTTCCAACATTCCTTCCCTGACCAGAGTATGAGAAGACAAAGCTATAAGACAAGGTTATTATGTCTAGAGTATAGAGGTGCTTACTGATGGGGCAGAAGGAGAGGTATACCCCTTAAATATGCATCACTAAGATGGAAACTTACCTAAAATCTTTAGTGGGTATCTACAGGCATAGAGCCAGCTAGATCTCGTTGCTCCAATCTCTGGGCAAATACCAGATCTGGTGTCATCAGCCTGGCAAGAATACGTGAAAAATCTCACATCGTGTCACTCATAGGAAGGGGTATAGAATTAAGAGTACTTGTGATGCCTGCACATTCAGATGAAGAGATACAGAGGCTACAGAATGGAAACTGGAATTGTCCATTTGAGAAAACAAGCTACGAAAGTATAAGAGCACAGGTGTGGAGTAACAGGATCTCAGGGAATGTTGGTAAGTAGAAGAGGAAGTGAAGTGATCGCATTTGCAAAGCATGCAATTATTAGAAGTTGTTTTGGTCACATGTTTTGTAATCAGATTTGGGTTACAGAGTTTACTGCTATAACCTTTCACCCTGATCATAAGACCCATGCTAGCAATTATTAAGTTGAAAGATCTTTAACCTTACTAGGAGACAAAGAAAAATAGTTAAAGAGAATAAAACAGTCACTGAAATTCCCAGATTATATAAATGACATAACACAATCATATATTAATAGTAATATTGAAGGAAAATAAAGATGAGATCCAAAATATGCAATATCCAGTTACTAGATTAAAGAAGTTAAAAGTATATTGATTATAGTTTCTTATTTCTAACTTAGATGAAATATGAGAATAAAGGTTATAGCATATTTTTATGGAGAATAAAATCCTATTAAAGAAAAGAGGGTCAGATTGAAATAGAAAATCTAAATAAGAATTTTAAGAGTTAGGTAGAGAATGTTGGTGCTTATCTACTCGAAGTAATTGAAATATTTCTTCTCCAAGATGGGTTATGTGTCTTTGTCTTTTTAGATTCACATGTGCCAGTCAGAAGCATTTTGGAAATTTCTTGACATTTTATTATAGAATCTAAACTTTCTAGCAAGAGTTCAAGTGTAACAATTCCTGGTGGAAATCTTTTTTCCCTAGTTTTCATATTTGCTAGTTGTAGTCTTTAGGCATCAATAACTGATGTACAGATGGAAGTGACAATTTAACTTTGCTGGATGAACTTTGATGATTTAGAATGTGTCTCTAATCCAGTGGGAGGAAGATAGGCTTGCTAAATGAGTTATTTAATATTGTGCTTACAAAACAACTCATTGTTTGACTAGAATATTCACATTTTAGCCATGATTATAGTTTTCTAATAGCTTTGATGCCTGCAAGGTTTCTGTGCCACCAATCAGTGCCAGCATCAACTTCACTTCCAATTTTCTGAGGGCTCCTGATGTTGGTCTGCTACAACCTAGACTGTTCATATAGAAGTCATCCTCTCTAGATTCATATTCTATAGCAATAATTCTAAAAACTGTGATCTATCGGTTGAGGTAGAAAAGAGGAACCATGCTAAGAGCTTTAGATTAGTTTTTTAAAATTTTCTGAAAAATAAGTGAGATTATAGGTACAATGATGATTTTAAAGGGTGGCTATTCAAAGCATTTTTCTGTTAATCATGTAAAGTCTAGTAATTCTTTTTTCAAAAGGGTGTGTGAAACCACTCCTGAAATGATAAAATAAAATTTCATTTAAAATCATTCAGACATAAGAAAGTTGACAGGGATTCTGATGTGAGAGGAAATGTTATTGACTCTGAGATCTAAAGCACAGAAAATAAATTCAAGTAAAATTAAATGAAGAGTATGTGATATATGATGTAGTGGGCTACATTTTAATGTATTTGTGCATAAATACTGGAGATAAAGTAAAATTGCTATCTAAAATTTGTCCTATTTAAACAACACTGAATGCTTACATTGTTATCTATATTAATATGTAATACATAGATAAAACTTAAAAATTATAAAACTGAAATAAAAACATGATTTTATAAAATCTAGATTACAAAAAATACATAACTAGATAATATGTTTAACAGTTTTGAACACTGTACAAATATTATATAATAAAATTATACTTTATCAGTTGTTTGTTTTTCTATGCCCTTGAACAGTGAGTATAAATTTACTAAGATAGAAATAATAATATTTCAACAGGTTATTTTATAAATTATTTAGGTAAGCAAGTCTCCAACTTCATGAAAATCATGTATATGGAATTGTGGGTTGATCTCTGTGCTATCTGAGAAAAACACAAAATAAGCAGATTCTTATTTCCCCACCATCACCTTGATGATAAGATGAAAATATTCTGTGCCACAAATTAATTTTTCAAATACATTTCTTCTTCATTTGTATGTTTGGCAGAAACTCATAGCTTATTCACACAGACACAGACAAGATGCTAAAGAACCAATGGCTGATAAAAAGAATATTGCTGGGAAATTAATTTTTTTTTTGAGACTAGGTCTCACTATTTTTGCCCATGGAACCATAGGCTCTCGTTGCCCAGGGTACCACAGACTGCTGGGAAATTAATGGGAAAATGAAATATATGTGCTAAGAATTACTATATCAAAGATAAATTTTAATGAGTATAATAAAGGATATGAAAATTAAAATGCAATGTGATATTTTTACAATCACATTAAACAGATACTTAGCACACAAGTATTGTTTATGGATTTTTCCCAATATCAAGGAAGACATTCTTGACCTGATGAGATCATACATTAGTTTTTAATAAGGCACCAAGTTGAAGGTTCACTGACCCAATAGTTTGAAGAACATTTCCAAAAAGTTTCCTTATTTCTATTTGTGACAACATTAACCAAAGATCAAATATTTACTTCTTTTTTCAGATGTTTACCAGGGAGTTCTCTTTCAAACAAATATAAAGTGCAAGCAAACCAGGCACTAAGAAAAGGTAAAATATTTGTTCTAGTCACTGTTTTTTGTTATGTTTTGTTTTTCAGCTATTTGACTCTTCCTTCTATTTTTAAATAACAATGATGGAACTAATCTGTTCCTTCATCATTTAGAGAATGAGGAAGTGGGATTTGCTATTTGTTAACAGGCATTACAGTTGAAAACAAACAAAATTTTCTCTTGTTGGTGAAACATGGAAATTTTAAAGAAATATTGTGCTTTATTTTATTCCTTTCTACTCTATATACAAAAATATGTAAGTGATTGCCTGCAAATGAAATGGCTTAGACTTTAGTCACTTGAATTCATAGTTGTTGAGTCCATTTACTCACGGTTGAAGGAAACATTGACTCATGGCAAATACCCAAGACTCTCAACCTAGTGAATTGTTTGAGGACCTTCTGGCAAATAATCCTTATGACAAATGCACTCTGAAATGAAACAAGGTCAATGCAAGATATGATTGAGCTCAACTTTGCAGTGACAGGTTAGCGGAAGGAACTATTAAATCATCACTGGTTGGACTAGACATAATAATGGGGACACTAGAAATGGCTGTCATTGCTTTTTGTTTTTGTATTTTTTTTATTTAACTTGGAAGCAGACCTAGAATATTGTCATTGGATCCAACTGACAGGTGTATATTTTATGGAAAGGTGATGAGAGATGAAAACAGGCACAAGAAGCACTGTAGACTAGATCAGATGTGCTTTGGATGCATTTTGACTCTTTCCCATGTCAGTCCTGGACAATAGATGCCCAGATATTGGTTCCAGAATCCATGATCACCACTGAGATTTCATGGCAAGGTGGTAATCAAACCACATTCTAAGAAAACCTAAATTCTTACTTTTATCTTCTGAGTTGAAAGATTCAGGGTTCATTGAATGCTTGTAATAAATACAGGATGGTAACTATATAACACTTTTATGGAAAATTATTTGATTAAATGCATAGGGGAAATTGTAGCAAATATATCAGACATGTTTATCAGTGTTCAGCTGCTCATTCTAGCCTGCATAAGTAGATCTACATAAGTATCTAAATTTCTAGGTGTTCTAACGTTCCTAAATTGTGAGAAATTCTGTCAATCATATTTTAACATACTTGCTAAAACAGTTGAGATTATTTTGTGAATTCTTTAAAAAAACAATAACAACAATGGTAATAAGTATTTATAATAACATCTATAAGGCACACAAATTAGTACAGTGAGTCAGCACTTTAACTTCCTCAGAGATTTAAGGTAATGAAATATTGTCAAGATGCATGTCCCGGAATCTTTTCTACATACTACCATTTACATGGCAAGATTCCACTTTACTTAGTACTGATTGTGCAAAAGTTCTATGAAGATTAAATAACTGCAGTTGTCTAGGAAGAGAAATAAAAGCTACATTTAAGGACAAGTTAAATCAGCACAAAGGATCTAATGAAAAATCTGAAAACATGTCATCCAGGTGTTGAGGAGACAAGAGAGTGAGATTATAGCAAACAACATCCATTAATCAGTATTTGCATGAGAAGATGTCAGTTGGATATTGTCAGGCTTGGCAATGATATCTCATGTGTGTAGAACTAAGAATAAAGAGAAAAGAAAAGTGTTGCCAGATGGAGTAAAGGTGGCCATGAATAATGTAGCAAAGTAAGCACAGAAGAAAAAGCAAACACTTGGAAGAACTCCTTTACAATTACCCCAATGATATTAACTGATACATTTTTAGGATCAAAGCTTGTCTGCCTTTAACCATTGTCTGACAGAAATGTTGGCCAAAGCAAATGCACAGGCAGCCATTAGGAGAATCAAACTTTGTGAAAATAAAATAAAGAGTATCTCTCTTTGCACAGCCTAACACCCCATATCCAACCATTGGCATTCTGGAAATATAGCCAGTGGATGAATTAATGCAATCAAAAGATGACAATGTTCTCATTCTCTCAATTAATAGGATATTTGTTCGTGGTCATTTACAATTTCTCTTGCAGTCATGGGTAACTAAAATGAAAAAATTTCCAAGTCAAGTCATAATTATTTAGGTCATTCCCTAACTGGGAACTCAGAAGACATGGACTCATGCCAGGAAGTTTGAGAATCCCTTAATTTAGAGACAATTACATATAGTTGTCTCTCTATATATCTATAGATAGATATATAGAGAGACATATATATACATAGAGAAGAGATAGCCATGAAAGATATATAATTGCCAATGTGTTAAAGATATAATAATGGTGCCAGTAAACAAACATATGAATAGATGTACATCAGTCTTAGACACTTGAGCCACTGAGAACACATGTACATATACACATATACATATACACATAAAATATACATGTATATGCACATAACACACTATATATATATGACCATTCATTCAAGGCCACCACATATATCATATATGTGTAGATATACATACACACATGCACACATGTATGCATGTCTCTATATATACTGTATATATAATACTGGTGTTAGTTACAAAGTTAGCCTCTAAACTGGTTTATAGAAGTAATGGAATATCTGCAGATGTTTGATGTGAAAAAGAGGTGAAACAGTCAACAGACTTACTTAGAATCTGAACAATGTTAAACTTCCCCTTTTCAAATTCCTCTTTAATAATAAAATATTCTAGGCCAGGCACGGTGGCTCGTGCTTGTAAGCTTCAGCCTATGAAGCGGCCGAGGCTAGGGATCGCGGTTCGAGTCCCGCCTGGGGCCCGTAACGAGACCTAGTTCCAAAAAATAGCTGGGCGTGGTGGTGCGCGCCTGTAATCCCAGCTACCTGGGAAGCTGAGGCTGGGGATTGCTTGAGTCTGTGGTACCCCGGGCAACGAGAGCCTGCGGTTGCATGGGCAAAAATAGCGAGACCTAGTCTCAAAAAAAAAAATTAAAAAATAATAATAATAAAATATTCTCATCTCTACACCCTTATCTTACTAATCTCTACACTCTTAATTTCTTCTAGAAGCATTACTATTCTTGCTAACTCTCTAGAGTTGCTGCCTGAAAATATTGGTGGTATTTCTATTTTTAGTTTGAAAGTATTTTGAGTTGGTACTATCAGCTCATTAGTGTGAATTTCCACTACACGATCAAAGAGAAACTAATCCCAATGGCCAACAAACTTTCTAGTAAGGAATAACAGAGCTGGAATTCCATCTGCATCTGCTGCTACTTTTGATTACAGTTTTAATTCAAACAAATCAGTTTAGTTACAATATTATAAAAGGCTCTTTTTTTTTATAATCAAATGTCAGGATAACCAATGACTTCACATCTCTCTATATCCAGTGTTATCACTCCGTTCAAATAATCTGTCTCATTGGATAATAATGACAACAATTTAATTGGCCACACACAAACTTTCATCTTTCTTCATCAATAATTACAGTGTTGTTTAAATTTATTTTCTGAAATTTGACATTGCTTATATGGTTATATAATGTGTGCGGAGGGGTACCTGTTCATACCTCTGTGTGTACATATGCTTCAATCACCCTTCACCAAAACTGTTGTGCTATTTTTTTTTGTTCCCTTCCTTCCTCTATCTCCTCCCTCTCCTCCCCTCCTCTGATAAAGAGCATACTTGTCACAGTCTAAGGATAATTTTTGCTTTGTTTTGCCAGTACATTTCTTTGATTATTTATATTCCATAAATAAGTGAAATCACTGTGTCCACCTTACATATTTTGCCTTATTTCATCTACCATAGCTATCACACAATACATTCATTTTATTTCAATTGGTGTTGTTTTATCATTTTAAATAGCTGAGTAGTATTCCATCAAGTATATATTCCAATTTTTCTCTAGCTGGTTTTCACTGGTACCTAGGTTAGCACAGGACTTAACTGTTAGAACAATTCTGGTGTGGACATTAGGGCATAAAAGATGAAAGATTTCATATTAAAGATTTTATATTTGGCTAAAAAACTAGGCAGTAATACTAGTGAATCACGTGCTACTTCCATTTTCATCATTTTAGGGGATGTCCATCTGTTTTCTTTAAAGGCTACTACAATTCTCCTGATAATGAGTGTCTTTTTCTCTACATCCTCATCACCCCAGTGTTTTTAATACAGACCATACTCAGAAAGGTAAGGTGATATCACATTGTGGTTTGAATTTGCATTTCCCTTGTAATTAATGCCTGTACGTCATCTGAACATCTTCGTAGAAAGGTTTAATTAGTTCTTTTCCCTACTTTTTTGACTGGCTGTCTAATTTTTGTTGTGTCATGCGAGTTTTTACTATAAAAGAAACCATCACAGAAATGAAAAACAACCTATGCATAGGGAAAAGGTATTTGCAAATCACAGATCTAAAAATGTTTTCGTTCACATACTCTCATTTTTAAACTTTCATTGACTTCCCAATATCCCTCGTTAAAAGTCTATTGTCTTTGATCTGGTTTGAAAGATTCAGATCTCCACTGAACTTTGTTGCTTCATTTTACATCCATCTTCTGAAAGTTTCTCATTCATGCAATAGTCTTTCTTGAATTTGAAAATGCCATTCTCTCTGCAAAAGCACTCTGATTCCTTTCATGTCTGATTTGGAAAGCTCTCACTAATTCTTTAGGTATAAAAGACATTTTGAGAAGACCACCCTTTCTTTCCTAGATTACTTTGCATCCTCCTATGATATCTGTGCTTCTATTTTGCTAGTTTTATTTTTCATTTAATTTTTTCTCCAAATGTTATTGCAATATAACATGTTTCTGGCATGCATCATTGAGAATCTTTATGTGTATGTACTTCATAACTTCATGCTGAAAGTCCTAATCTAATCAACAAATCATTGTTCCCTTTGTTCCCTGTTCCCTGATACAGCTGTTCCCCTCCCCCTTCACTTCTGGTAATCACTAATAGATCTTATGGTCTAAAAGTTTATTTTTTTTTCTTATTTATTTAATTTGTTTGTGTTCTATACCTATCACATTGTTATATATATATATATATATATATATATATATATATATAGCTTTCTTTATACACAGAATTATTTAGGGAGATAACCTCTTTGAGGCTATCTAGTTTTTCTTATTCATGATTGTAGCATTAATGATTTCTTTGGTAATCAAATAAGTACAAAAAGCAAAGTAAATAAATAGAGTAAAAATCATTAAATAATGAAAGAATGAATGTGCAAATGGCATGACTGGTACAGATATGAATACAAAGGTAATGTTTTTTAGCCAAGGTTCCAGATTTTTCTGTTTTAGGAAGGAAGGAAGGAAGGGAGGAAGAGAGGAAGGGAGGAAGGGAAGAAGGGAGGGAGGGAGGGAAGAAGGGAAGAAGGGAAAGAGGGAGGAAGGGAGGGAGGAAGGGAAGGAGAAAGGGAGGGAGGGAGGAAGAAGGGAGGAGATAATTCTAAAACCAATATAATAACTGCATAATGCTGACCTAGGGGCAGTTTCTATATTTATAATGCCTTATGGAATCACTATTTTAACAGGAGATACGAAATTTTGGAAACAGAGTACAAACAGAGCTAGAGTGATAGATGTAGTACAAAGGTACTGCAGCAATAGAGGAAAATTGATTATTTGGAATCAAAATTTCAACTATGCCCTTCTCTGTGCTATAGATTGAAAACAGATCTTAAATGCATATTTCATCCTAATTTGAAGACTGATCCTGTGTGCTCTCTGCCTCTAGGTGATTTCTAATTTCAAATGGAGAAATCTTAGAAATTCTATTTTAAAACACACCTGCATACACAGAGATAAAACAGCTTAAAGAATTTTAGTTAAATATTTAAAGTATCACATTTTTTAAGAACACCTTGTTTTTGTTTTCAATTATAGGAAAGTGACCTGCACAGTTTTTTTTTCTTGAGTTCCTAAATATTATTTATGTAGAACTGAAGTGGTGGTTTAAAGTAAGATTGCTGTATGAAAAATAATGTGTTTATGGAACTTTGATTTTTTCATGTCTCCACATGGCAAAAAAAAATAACATTTTTCAAGAATGATTAATTTCCTTTTAGGAAGATCTCAGTTTGAGAGTAGATTGACTTAATTGTGTTCTGTGTCCAGGTGTATCAGAATTTTATGCTGAAATACTGCTAATATGGTGAACAGTTCTTTGTGATTATGTAATAATTGCTTTAGTTCTACCTTTGTGTAGTTCCTAAGTCAAATAGAAAAACGGCTGAAATTGTCAAAGTATTGATGAGGAAGTGTGAAACAACCTACCAAATATGCTAATGATTTATGGATTAGGGTCTAGTTCTGCGATATCAAATGCATTTTGTTTCAGTTGCACACTGAAAAGGATTATTTTTTAAAAGCCCCTGAAATGCCTTCAGGCCATCTTTTGCCGAGTCAGTCATGTGTAACTTCACAAGTCCTGTCCAAGGTGATCCAGTGTCCCGCACCCATAAACCATCCCTTTGAAACTACATTCCTACTGGCCACTGTGATTATTTAATAGAAGTTTCCAAAGTAAATAATTCGCCCAGTGATGAGGACGGGTATTTTCAGAAAGGTGACTGTTCTAAACAACAAACTTTACTGCAGGCCGATTTAATCAAAGCTGAGATATGAGGTCTTTGGAAATGATTGGATATCTTACTTAGTGAGGTCCCTTTGTTCTTGGCCTGTGTCACACCGGCACATGATTTCTAGGTGTGAGAGAAGAGATTGCTTGTTGTTTAGAATGGAAGTAATTCTACAACAGTGGAGGTAGTTATGAAAACTGGGTATATGGACTGATCACAATCATTCTTTGCTCAGGAAAGGAAATCTCTATACAGCAATCAGTGTTTTTATTATCATTAGGTCAAAAATGTTAGTATTTTTAGTTACAGGAAATGTGATTTTCAATGTAACACCTATTCTTTGATTTATGTTATTCTACCCCAGTTTTATTGCATGTTGTACTGCAGTTTCACATGGTATATACTTGCATCATATTATCATCGGATGGTAATACAATCTTAGAATGATAAAAATCAAAGTAACAAATATATGACTAAAGAGAAATCAGGTAGTTCTCGTGGGCTCTGCTCTATAAAAGTAAAATTATGCTAAATTTGAATTGGGGCTTTTGACAAGACAATGGACAAAATAACCTGACCTTGTGAGATTGGTATAACACCACTGGATAAGCACAGATTTTCTGTACATAACAAATAAGTGATTGCCTGCGGTGAAAAAAAAAAAAAAAAGAAAAACTCCTCAGGAAAGGACAAGCACTGATTATATTAATTTTAAAAACACTGATAGAAACTGGATAGAAACCCCAAATCCTCTCCTCCATAAATGTAGTGATAGTACTGGCAAGAATGGTCAAAATTAATTCTTATAAAACTGAAGATTAACCAAAAGCTTGTAAAAATTGGGGGAGTCTCTATTCAATAATTTAATGAATTTCAGTGAGTCCTGTGACATTTTCACATAACTTCATCCTATGCCTTTTTCTACTAGTTCTTAAAAACAAGCCCACATTAGTAGTGACAATCAGCAGTCTAGCATCTACTGGAGGGAACAAAATAGAGCTGGGGTTCCCCTGAAGAGCAATTCCCATGGTTTCCTGGAAAATCCAACTGGCTTGTTTTTATGTGACCTGAGTGAGACTCCTCACAGTGTGAATAGTTTTTCTTGAGGGGCTTGTTAAAAATAATCAATGGAGATTATTTACCATCACAACTACCTGAGACTATGCTACCACTTGAGGCATATAAAAACTGACCAAACAAATAAAGAGGAAAAACTGGGGAATGACAAATTCCTCGGGGGGCTTTAAAAAGCTCTGTTTCTGAGACCTACAAGGCCATATGTATGTGAAAGACTATGTGCAGTTTGGAGACTGTGTTCATTCCCAGGAGAGACCAGCAAAAGTCTTCGCATACTGCTACTGACTTTCTGGCACCGTCAATCGAGGCCAGACGGGATGACAGTCTGTGTATTGAAAGCATGCCCTAACATGCATCCTGAGCTGTCTGAGACTTCTTGGTCAAACTGTTTAAAATATATTTGCAAATCCTTTATCTAATGAGCCTTACTCAATATATATTAAAAACAAGACAAATAATCCAATTTAATACAAAGCACTTTAAAATGTACTTTTTCTGAAAAGATTGACATAGAGCAAATAGCCTCATTAAAAAAAATTCATCATTAGCCATTAGGAAACTATAAATCAAAGCCACAATGAAATACATACTGTATTACATCTACCAGGATAGCAGTACTAATAAGACAGTCACGAGTGTGACTGGGGATATAGGGATTAAGCCATTTGAAAAGGCTACGTACTTTAACTCCAACTCTATCACATTCTGGTAAAGCCAAAACTACAAAGACAATAAAAAGCGACTACTTACTAGTGAGGGGGGGGGATAGGAAAGAGGGATGACTAAACAGAGTATGGAGGATTTGGGGGGGTGAGTGAAAACCATTTGTATGATACCTTAATAATAATGGGTCCATGACTATGTATTTGTCCTAACCCATACAGAACACTAACAGTGAATAATAATGTGAATTATCACTTTGGGTAATAATGCCAATGTCCCTTGCTAATCTTCCTTCTTCCCAGTTTTTCAGAGTCTCTTCTAAATATGTTTATGTAATGTTATGGGCTCTTAGTTATGCTGAAAGCAGGCAGTAAGGGAACAAGGTACCAGAGTTGGCAAGAACCAGGTTTATTTGTCCTGGTACTAACTCAGTGGAATCCTATCCCAAAGCTGAGCACCCTTAACAGGGATGTAAGGGTTTATATACATTATACATGCTCTGGTGTTCTGAGTAGACTACAATGGGATGGTAAATGGTCTGATGCGCTGAAAGACCGAACGAAGAAGATGCAAGGAGAAACTGGGCTGCATGTCAGTAAACTGTCAGTCAGTCATTGGTTATTTATCTAACCCCCTAGGCTGTACTTCTGTGCTTTTGTTACTGTGCTTCGGCAGACTTTAGGCTATCATGCTTCATCTGGTCATCATACCTCAGGTTCTAGAGGGAGGTATAGGAAAATGCATGCATATTCTTCTCACCCACCCACCCCCGTCCCTTCCCCAAGATTGAAAATCTCAAAATTGACTTTTCTTTTCAACATTTCTGTATGTTACTACATGAACTAATAAGCCAGGTCACAAAGGTGAGTGTTCAACCCATACACACAAAAGGCATACCTTTTGAGGATATTCAACTTCAGTATAAGATGTGAAGTATAAGATGTAAAAGATGCTTCCCAATCTTTTAACTCTACAGATTTTATCTCCCAATTCTTTGGGGAAAGAGTTGTGCACATGTTTTAGATCAACTCCTCTTTAAAGTTTGGGATCTCCTTTCCTTCAGGGAAGTGTTCCCATTCTAGTTGTCTCCCTTGATTTCCAAAGCTTTTCAGGGGCATCCTGGTTCTGGCCTCTTGTGAAAAGCATGACTTTGAAGTATCAGGATAAAAGTTTATTCCCAAGGACAAGAGCTGGTAATTCCTACTTCTTGGTAATGCTAATTTTTGAGCTAAATGCCAAGTGTTCATAGACAGTAACTGAAAACTGTTATAATTTACTAAGGATTGTAAAGATAGGCATTCTTCCTAGTTTCAACTTTTAAAATGTAGAGAGAAGGTCTGGAATAATTCTCATTTACCAAATCCTTCCCACTGTGGCTCTGCTTGAAATTTTGTGTTGGGGAAAAATAGGACAGAATATATGATTTTCTTCCTGCCTGTTCTCTTTCAAGGCTGGATTTTGTGATATAATGTGATCAACACAATAAATTACATTCCCTAGGATCCATTTAACAAATGACTTTCACTTACACTGAAACAATGAAAGGCATTGGCAGGAAATTGGCCTGTGGCAAGCTGGGATCATTTTCCCTCTTTTTGTTTTGGGAGACATCATGGTAAGTGACTATGACTCCACAGGTGGCCTATGTTCTTACTAGACAGCACACCTCTCTATTCCAGATTCCTCATCTGAGGTTCTGGTTCTTGAATTCTGTTGAGATTAATACCTTTTTTTTTTTTCTATCCAATTCCAGGAGTGGTGGGAAAGCTTTACCTCACAGAGATCTCTGTGGTATCGATAGTATCCTAGTTATTCCTCAGGTCACACAGGTATGGGTTAATAACGTGGGGCATGTGGTGCAAAGTAATTATCACACCATTCCTCTGACCAGGATGTTGAAGCTACATAGAGCCACGGTGGGACTATCTCCCCACAATGAAATGCACAACTTGAGAGAGCAGCTCTTTTCCAAAGCCTGATAGATCAATTCAGATAAATCATATATCTAGGTTTTCTTGAATAGCTCATTGCAGACTTTATTTTTTTTATAATAGTAGGGTGAGAAATCTAAAAATACTTACAAAAATGAACAGAGGTTTTTACCTTTGAGTTCATAATACTCATCTTCCTATATTACTATGAAAGAAATGATACCACAGAGCTCCTCTAGTCACCACAGAGATTGAGCTCTCTAATTCTTGATGATATTTTTACCCTGTTTATACTGTAGAAAAAATTCATTATCTCCTTTCTGTGGTGAAAATGGTGTGGTTTAAGAACACTTCTTTCCACATATGCAACCAAGGAGAAATCTCTTGTCACTCAGGTTGACCTCTTAGCTTGCTAGTGACATTTTGTCTCTTAATCTGTAAGCGGTAACTACCTGATTATTTTTGTAGAGACTTTTATTATGTCAGCTAGAATCAAAGTTGAGTGCATTCTCAGGTAATTTTTTTCTGTTTTGTACTAAGCATTTATTAATCAATAACAAGGCCATCTGGATCTGACACTGTCTCCATTTTGAATTATATTAAGACTCTAACTTGTCTATATTAAGGTTGAATATCTGATCCTACTGCTTGGGAGTTTAAAGGAAACGGGAAGATAATGTAACAGTTGAGTGTATTTAAGAAAGAGTCAATAGAAATCAAGGAATTCTAATGTATTTCCCCTTTTTTAATAAATACATAAAGCTCTTTACCATTTCCCTCTATTATTTCGATTAACATGATAATAAGATCTTTCAAAGCATCATTATACCAGTTTTCACAGCCTGATGTAAGGACTCATTTCACAGAAAGAATCATGACTAGTGTTAATAGATGAATGTCAGTGCCATAACACAACAGTATAAGGCATATGTACACCATCATGACACCATATACATACACCAAAAAAAGCACAGATCCAAAACAAAATTCAATCTCCTAGACAGTTTACATTGATAGGTTTTGCCTGAAACTTTTTTTTTTTGCTTTTTTTTTTTGCATTTTTTTCTTTCCAAGCAACACACAGATCTTCCCTATGTCTTGTGATTTATTTGCAACAGTGTAGTGTGCTCATGCAAAAATAATACTGTTTTTATTGCATTAACATTAAAACAGGTTTGAATTCGGGCCCTAACACCATCATATAAATGTTTACTTCACATTGCTTCATTCATACTGTCATTTTAGTTGGAGGGATAAAATGATGCGTTTTTGTTCGTGAGATACAAAAGGACAAACATAACTAGCTGACCACAGTTCAAAACTCAGTATTCTAAGCTTCTTGATCATGCACATTTTATTTTCACTCTTGTACAATGGGTTGAACCGGAGACACCATTTTGAGTCAACATTTATTTCTTGTTATCATATTTCTAAAAACAACAACAGAAAAACAACCAAAGAAAATACTGTCCCACATCCACAGTTCACAAATAAGAGCAGCAAGAACCACACTGACCACTGGTAGGACGCGGCCAGGCAGGGACACGGTAGTAAACATTGAACATTGTTAAAATATGCAGAGATAGGATGGCTACTATAACCCGTACTTTTGTAGCAGTTCCGACTGCCATTGACGTTTGCGTTCAGGAAAGTAATCAGGAATGTGGATCTTTTTAAAATCTTGAATACACTTTTTCATCTCTTCTTCTGCACTTAGCTTCTCGCAGACTTTCTTTTTGGAAAGATTGGTCTCCCGGGACTTGCTGATGAGGGACTGAAAGAGTTCACTGTTCCTGCGTTTGTCAGCAGGAGGCATCCACTGAACAGGAGCCTTTTTGGAAGGGCGATCCAGTGTTAAGGTGCTAGGTTGGTGAGCAGCCTCCTGCTGCGCGCTGGCGGGGTTGTCCTGCGGAGTGCTGGCTTCTGAGTGGCTGTCGCAGCTGGATGTGGACAGCTCGTTACAGGAAGTCCCACTTTCACTTCCTTTATCAGTGACTTTGTCATGTTTCCGGTCATCGTGTTCTTGTTTGGGTGACACTATTTTCTGAGGTGGTCCTAACAAGGAAAAGAAAGACATTGAATCGTGGGATGAGAAGTGGGAAGATGAAAACACAAGCGCTCTACTTTTGATTTTCAAGCAAGAATAATCCTTTCAAAAAAAAATATGACACTAGTCTACGTTTGAGGGGCAACATACAAAAGCTAGTGTGTTAGTGCAAGTGACCCAGGGAGCATGTTGATTTTAGCCATGAAGATCAAGAGATTTAAAGAACCCTCCTTTTTTTGGACAACAGTCACCAATATGCTAAAAAAGATTTCCATGATTTTAATAATTACTAATTCCTAAATCTGAAAAAAATAATGAAGATATTTTGCTAGCCTACTATCTGTTTAATTAGACAGTTTATTTTTTGTCTAGCTAGGTGCCTTTTGTGTATACATCTCATCATTAAAAAACAGGGACGTTTCATTACTCTGTCTTTCAAAGAAGTATTTCCAGCCCCGGAGATGCAGCTGTATCATTTATGCCTCCAGGTTGGAGGCTGGTTTAAATCTTATCCTCAGTCTCTTAATCTTGTTTCCTGTCTTTTTCCTTAGAGAAAATTATGCAAGTGCTGCAAGATATATATGTGCCTAATATCATGGTGGAAAAATAAAGTTGAAATATGGTATTCTCTTAAAATCCAAGGTTTACCAGTTGAGGTAAATTACCTAGGAGGACAATTTTCAAAATGTGATAGTTTGCCAAGAAAATTATTTTAAATACACAAACAGTTTATTTCCAAGGGGGAGCATATTTTATTTTGGTTGAATCTACTGTGGGATTAGGCCCTTCATTTAACATTTATTGAACACCACCACATACCCAGAACTATAATAAAACCTTGATTAACTGGAACCCAACCATTCAGAAATGTTACCCAAGTCTTCTTTTTCTCCCCTGTAGCCAGTTTTTATGAACAAATTATATAAATCAGAAAGGGGGAAATGGCATTAGTATTTTTAAGCAGTTACCCCAGGGATGCTACTGCATAGTCAGAGTTGAGAACTGCTGGTCTAATTCATAGGGTATCAGTCTTCTGGGATCGCATATTGGAATTATTTGGAAAACTGCAGATTATTAATGTCTTCATTTCAGACAAACTGTTCACATGAGCTGTTACCTGATGACCAGTTTGTTTAATAGACCCAAGTGATTTCAGTGTGCAACCAAGATGATGAGTCTTTGCTATGTCTAATATACATGAAATGAGTTAACAATCAATATATACAGTTGTATTATTCAGAGGGTGGGGAACAAACCAAGCAAGTATTATTCATAATAGCACTTACTATGTGCTACATACACAATCTTTGGTATTATCACCAGTTCTGTTATTTAAAAACAGAAGAAAGAAAAATGATGCCAAACATCTAGCTGAGTGGGAGTAAAGATTCAAAGAAACTTTAGAATATTTTATAATGCCAGAAACATTATTACAGTCTATATTCTTAGAGAAAGGTTGATATCCTTTTTTAATATTGATGAAACTGCATAGCTAAAATGGGTGAGTTTTTTGTAGGTAAATTATACTGCAATTAAGCTAACAAGCAAAATAAATAAAATAAACCCCAAACTTTAAAGGATATGTTCTCTGATAAGGGAGGACCTCAGCCTATATTTCAGCTTCCTTTGATTGTAATAATGTAAACTAGAACAAATGCTGTTTTTAGGACTGTTCAGTAAGAAAATTTGCTAACACATTAAAGGGTGAACTCACGGGGTATAAGGGAGATGATGCATTTCTAACACTCTTTGCTGACACCATTTTCTTCCCCCTGTTCTCCAGATTGGATAACAGAAACACTTCCCTTCTAGCTTTATCTAGCTTCCAATTGGATTCAGCCAATGATAAATGCTGTCCAGATACTCTCACCCAGCCCCACCCCACCCTATTACACTTCATGCCAGGATTTCTGATATTGTCTTGCATCTTTGGATCAAGAGATTCAGTCCCGTTTCTACTGTCTCTACATCTCTCTTGTCTCCCTCTACCATGCTCCCTTTGCCAACACTCTTCTTTAGATTCCATCAAACTGAGACTCACCTCTTCAGGTCTATATCATCCATCACTAGCTTTGGAATATGGCCCTTACTGGTGCAAATTGTTCAACTTTCTCAAAATGCCCAGTTTCTTTTTTTTCTTCCTGGTCCTTGACTGGTGGGCCTACTCTGGTTACCAGCCATCCTCTTCACTGATTGGTAGTAAGGAGGTGTTACCTATACAATTAGTTTTTCAATGGCACCAGATTTTAGTGCAATAACCTAGAAAGTAAGATGTGGTTCAGAATCCTACTGACCTTGAATCAAATTCTAGCTCTCTGGCAAAGAATATTATGATTTTGATAGAGATATTTAGCACCTCTAAGCTTCAATTTTTTCATCTGCATAATGTAAAAATCAGTATTTTCCTGAGAGAGTTATTTTGGAGATTAAACACCACACAAATAGTATGAAGAATAATGATTTTCAACAGTGAGGGTCTATTATTTCTTCTTTTCATATACAAATACTCAGGCATATTTTTGTATGTATGTTTATCTGGGGGTAACTGGTTGTTGAGGTATAGTAACTATCTCATAACCTTAATACCTGAATGCGATGCTACACTCATATGATGCTGGCCAGTTCACTACAACAGTGTATCAATGACTGTTTTTACCCTTTCTGTCAATCTCCTGCCTTACTTTAACCAGAAATTCTGATAGAGGAATCTACAATTTTTACTCCTAGTCATGACTAAAGGATTAAATTGCAAATACCTGGGAAAACTGACTTATATTTCAAGGTAGATGAATGAGAAGGAATCACATGCTACTTTACTAATAGGCATGGATCTAGAACATGAGAGATACTGAGGTTGAAAAGTAACAACATCAGAGTAGAAACACATATATAAAAAAGATATCAGTTGCCACCCAAGCAAATTTTCATTCTGGTTTTTATTTGCTGGGAAAAGACAAACCTTAAGGTATATAGTAGAGAGTATGTGGATATTTATAACATCCATGTACCAGTTAAGTAAGTTCCAGAGGTAATATGCTCAGAGGCATTACAATTTATTCATGGAAATAAGCTTTTTCTTCCTTCCTGCTCACAAATGCACACTTGTACACATGTGCACACACACATACGCACATACACATGCACAGAGAGAAATTCCTTAACATAACAGAAGGCAATGTATGAGTGTGTTGAGTCTGCATTGTCTTGAAGTAGGTAATGGAAAATCAAGGAAGATTCGTTTGAAGAAGGCATTATCCAGGAGAGTTTAGAGTTATACTGAATGCCCACTATGTGTTGGGCACTGTGCTAGAGTCCACAGAAAATGAAAAGCAGAAAACGAAATGCTATTAGATAGATTTCACAGGCTCATGCTCTCTAACTACAAGTGGGTGAGAACAAATGCAGAGAACAATTATTGCATGTCTATGGACAAGTGTTTCTGTAATTTTCTGGGAAGATAAGCTGAGACATTTTATAGAAAATGTCCTATTTGAATTCCTCACAGTAGCTCTCTCTCTCTCTCTCTTTCTCTCTCTCTCTCCCTCCTCCCCTTAGTTTTCCTTTTCTCGCTCCACCGTCACCTGAAAAGGCAAATATGGATGCTGGTATATTTAAAAATATAATATTCAGTTTTAAAATGTATGAGATACTTTAGAATAATTTCCCACCATAGACTTTCAGTTCCATGAAAAAGATATTAATAGCTTCTCTTTTCTTTTTTTTAGGAAAAGAACTGAAAAAAAAAGTTATAACTACTAACAAGAATGAACAAATATAGATCAAATATAGAACAAATATAGATCAATTTGATCAAACACATTAGATCAAATTAGCTCAAACACATTTGAATACTTATATGATGGGTTGAGAGAAAATGCTTAACTTTATTTTGTCCACATATTTAATGTATAGAATACTATATACATAGTATTCTATAGAATACCGTATAAATCATCAGGGGTAATAACAGTCTCCTTTTTATTTATGTCACAGTTTTCTTATAGTATATAACACTATGGAGTATGATTTCTTTTTAATTAGGCACATGTTAAGTCATTACTGATAAGTTAGTGAACCAAAATGGGACTAACATGCAATAATTAAATGGTTTATGTGTTTTATATGTCATGAAATTTGAGAAAAATGATTCAGAGGAATGAATGATTTACTCTTGTTGCCTGGCTTTCTTGTGGATGCCCCCTGATTGTGGTTACCAGGGATAATTTAAGACTTTAATTTTACATCATTCCATTCAGTGATCCAAAGCTACCTGAAACACCTTAAGGACCACTTGAATGGTAATTTAAATAACACTAAATCCTGCATAGAAAAGGCATAGCCTGGCTCTTAGAAACATCTGTGAGTTTCTTCAACTACTAACAGAATCAAATATGTACTTCAACTGATGTTCCCAAAATTATTTAGCCCTGTGAGTCAGGGAACCCAACAGACTTTATATTCAAAAAGAAAATGGTAAAAAGAGATGCGGATGTCTTCTCAGCTGGACTTTCTTTCATCATACACACAGACATGTATGTGCACATACACACACACAAATTCATCACTATTAAAAGTAAGCAACAAAAGAGTGAATGTGTAAATTACACCTATATGACTCTAAACATGATTTAAGTATGTATGTGTCCCTTATATATGCAGACCTAGAAATTTCCAAGTACTCAAAAAATGTGTTCCATTTTTCATTTGGGTATATGCCACGAAAAAGACTAAGATTTTTGTCTGGAGCTGGTTATTTTTCATGGGGAATTAGAGTTTACCTATGAGACTTGCAAATCATCTCCCTAGGTCATGCCTCCACAAATATACTTTTCAGTAACAGTTCACACATGCACAAAGATATGGTCATACACTGTCCTCAGTTAATCATGCTCACATTTCTTCAATGTGGTAGTGACTTTAGAGTTTGAACTTTGCTCAGTCACATTAAACAAGTGATTGGTGTTAGTAATAAAATCTTTCTCTAAATGCGGTCCTTATTGGTTAAAAATTGAGAGTTTGTTCCCTCTGTTCATTTATGTAGAATTCTGTAGTTCCCAATAATATAAGGAATAGGAAGAGATTTTTCTAGGCTATCACATCTAAGCATATATTAAATAAAAGTCATGAAATAGCATGAATACAAGGCATCTCTTAAAATGAGGATACAGTTTCCACTAAAGCATTTCACAGAATGGTAGTGTTTGAGGACTGCTTTTGTAAAGGACAACTTTCACCAAGTTGTGAATGAGTTGTGAATTAATGAGAAGTGCAGCATTGGATGACATGACAAACTATGTCCCATCAAATCTGTTCTTGTCACTGAGAAGGCAGCTGTGAGTATGATGGTGAGTAGCACATGAGGCTGGGTAGACTCATTCCAGCTCAACAGCCCACTAGGTGTGTTTATTTGTCTTGGCAAGTTATTTACTTTTTAAGACCTTATTGTCCTATATTTAATTTTATAGGTTTTGGCAAAATTAAATGAAGCTACATAGATTAATAATTTGGATATGCCTGGTTGTACAAATGCTCAAGATGTTAATTATTATAATTCAGTGTAAATATACAATGCTATTTGATCATAGATGACATGTCCATTCATTTGAATACTGGAAGGAATGATGGAGGGATCCAAATTCTATCATTCTGCTTTCTGGCTTCCCATGTTACATATGAACCTATGAATTGAAGGCAGTTTCCTAGCTAGTTTTTCAGTCTACTGAAATGAAATTAGTAGAATAATAGTCACATGGTTATAATAAGAAAGGAGATAATGAAAGTGAAAGCAATTTTGCTATTCAGTTTTCTGTAGTAGATTTAAGAGACTACTATGTATTAAATTTTTATGTACAAAAGGAACTTATTTGAGAAAATAACCAGAAAATCTGTTTTAAGTTATTAAAATGTATGAATTAAAAGCAATGGTAAAAAGCATTGCATTAAGCAAAATAAAATTAAAAGTTTCACAATGGGCCACAATCTGTAAAGTTGGAAAAATTATAAAAACTGGGTTTTTGATTGATTCTACTAAGTTTTATTACATCATTATAAAAAGAAGGAAATTACAACTTCTAAGTCATTGGAGTGGATGGTGTAACCCACTCCAATGTTAATATTTTTTTCATGTGACTTCTGGGTAGTTTTGGGTATGGGTATGCTCAATAAAAACATTTCATACTTTTTATTTGAAAATACAGGCATTTTGAATGAAGTTTATGTGTATAAGTGCATGCTTGAAAAATTCTTTACTTTTTATCACTTTACCTGGCTAATGATAAAAAAGACTGGATATGAAAATTTATCTGCATTGAGCATAATTCCCAGAAGGGAAATTACCCTTTAATAGTACTAAACTCAATGGTGTGTGAATGGTTATGTGGTGCTTGAACAGAATGAACTAATCCATCTTAAATATTAGTGCCACATGCATGCCTCTAAGTATTAAGTGATTGAACCAAAGAGGAAAAATACATTTTGATTTGATGAACCTTTGTTAAGTAACCTTTGTTTCTATATCTCATGTATAGTACTAGTTAAAGGAAGGACACACACATGTGTGCACACACACACACTCTCTTCTTAATATCAAGAAATCCAGGCTTAGGGTTTTGAGCCTAGCAATACAGAAACAACTACAAATAGAAATGCTCATATTCATTTATTATGAGGGAAATGCAACTTAAGACCACAATGAAAACCCATGTCACATCCATTGAGGATGGTCTCTATCGAAGACCAAGAAAAAACCCTGATGGTGAGGATGTGGTGAAAAAGGAACCCTCCTACATTGTTGGTGGGAATGCAGACTGATCCAGTCTTATGGAAAGGAGTATGGAGGTGCCTCAAAAGATTGAAAAGAATCTGCTATATGATCCAGCAATTCCACTCCTAGACATCTACCCCCCCAAAAGTCAAAAATACTAATTTGAGTGGAAACTTCCACTCCCCCATATTTATTGAAGTACTTTTAAAATAGCCAAACTATAGAAATAAGCTAAGTACCCCCAAAACAGAAGAGTGTGTGTATATACACACACACACACACACACAATGAAATATTACCCATAGTCAAAAAATTAAAATAACTGCATGCCATTTGCAGTAACAGGGATGGAGAGGAAGGCATAATGCTAAGTAAGGCAGAGAGAATTTATGTGCAATATAAAGAAACTAAATTGAGAGTTAGATATAGACAGACTTAAAATCTAATCTTTGAAAGCTGACTACGGAGCTAAAGCATCCATAGAGGCGAGGGGTGGAAGGGTGAGAAAAAAAGAGAAAAGAAAGCACAGTGGTCTAGAGGTGATGAGGTGGTGGGTGCAGTATGGTGGTGATACGTGAGTGGGGGGATCCTGTATCTTCCAAAATACCAACAATATTGTAATCCAATGTTCTCTCAATTTGCAAATATAATTGAAAAAAAAAAGAACAAAGTTTGAGTAGGGCAGGAACGAGGGTGCAAGAGGACACAGTGATTACAGTTAAGGAATGGGTATCTTTTTAAACTCATTTGTTAAATTCTTACAATAACTTGAAACTTAAAGGTGATATCAAAGCACTTTATTTTAGGTTTAACAAGTTATTAACAAGTTACTTGAAAGAATAAAATAGCTTATGTTTTCTGTTCTCTGCTATCATTTTCATTTTTGTAGATAAAGGGGAATAAAAATGATAGATACATTTTGAAAAGAAGAGCACCTGGTAATCCTTCTTTTCCATCCTGACATGATGATTATTTAGAGAGTTATTTAACCCTCTTCTGATTATCAGGGTGAGTTTTAATTGTACTTATTTATTTAAAGTGTGTCTCCTAGTACTAACTCGTCACTGTTTGTGGGTAGATACTGCGTCTTCCTAGCCAATCATGTACTTTAACTAAAGTGATTAAAAAGACACTCCTCTAAATCTCTGCAGCATCTGCTACAGATTATATCATTCATTTGGTATTTAACATTCAATAGCTTTTATGTCATTAAATATTCTGTCCATTAGTAAGAAAGCTCCCATCAGTAACTTGCCTCCCTCATCTAAATCTGGCTCTCCAAATCACACATTTGGTATTCTATCTTTCCCAAAAGATTATCATCTCCATAAAGGCAGAGGCTGTGTCTTATGTGTCCTTTGAATCACTTAGTTAAAGTAGCTGATTTATTTAATCACAGAATTAAAAATCCTAATAAAGTGAATAAGTGAACGCAATATAGCATGAGGACATAAAGGGAACATGTTTATATGTTGAATGAAATAAACATTGGAGAAGCTTTTCAAAGTAATCTTGTCACCTTCCTCTCATTCTACAAATATGTAATATGTGTCTTTTGTGAGCTTTTCTTTAGATGACACCCAAGGTCACCTTTGGCTACCCAATGCACTTATCTTTTATTTCCAATCACTTTTCTAGTTGGTTAATTCCCTATGGATAGAATCTTGAATCTATGGACAGTAGCTTTCAAATATAGCCCTTCATTTCTGTTCCCATTTTCTGCACTTTTAAGAGATTTCATATTGTTTCTCATTATGTCTCTTACCCAGTTCTATGCTTCAACTCTAGTTCCACTTCAAATTATTCTGCACACCACTGCCAAATAAATATTCCTAAAGTCTAATTCTATCAAGTGTCTTCCCTGTTCACAAAATCTTCTACATGATTTCTCTGTGCATGGAATGAAATTTGAACAGCACATCTTGGCACCAAGAACTAACCTCATTGTGACCCATGTGATTATCCCAAACATCTTGTGGTGCTCTCCACACAGCCACCAAATGCACTTGTCACCTCTAGTAGTGTTTGGCTTTATCCTGTCTACTTCCCTCCATCTGAGTTGCCTTCCTTCCTTGCTACATGCCTTTCAAAGCCTGTTCCACATGCTACTTTCAGCATAAAACCTCCAATTCTCCCATTTGGATATAATTTCTTGTGATTTCTTGCTCTTAATGATCCATATCAGTTTGCCTGAATAGTTAAAATAAAAAAACAAATGGATATCAAGATCAATAATTCCTTGGGTACAGAACCAGTTGTGTGACATGCATAAAGTTTGGTTTAACTTATTTTGCGAAACTAATTTGATGTGGGTCATTTCTTGCTTATACCTCTGAAAATCATAAGCAAAATTCAACGTAAATTGATCCGAGGTAACCACTGACCCATGTCCTGTGGCTTAAGAAATTTCTGATATTATTATATTCAATCACTGTGAAGAGTGAACCATCATCACCTACTCACTATATAAGCTGCTTCATAACAATATTCCCCTGAGTCTCATGCCATGTTTAGAATCGGTGTGCAAACTGTCTTTGGCGCACACAACAAACAATGTTGTGATTCATGATTTTACTATTACTATTTCTACACGCACACACACAATCTTCATCACTTACGGAACAGAAATTCTTTCCAGGAGCACCAGGCCCTTCCCTTCTCCCATATTGAGGCTCATAACAGTTCAGTATGTGTTGAAACTAGATTAAATAAAACTAGCATTATGTACAAAAGCATGTGTAAGCATAGAGGAAACAATTTTATCCCTGAAGATTTTTATTGCTATGAAAAAAGATGAACCCAAGTATAATGAAGCTTATAGGGCATAAAAAGATAAAATAAATGAGAAAATGAAAAGGAAAAGGTATTTTCTAGTGAATCATGAGAAGGGCCTCACAGTCTCTCTAATTATGGAATTAGTCCTTTGGGATGGTGGCTATTGTATTTTCTTTAGGTTATTAAAATAACTTATTTAAGAATCATTAATAATGAGGAAAATCAATACATTTCTCTGTAGAATTCTGCCTCACATCAGGCTTAGACCAAATGTTTCCATTAGAAAAAGTATGAGATGCTTCTTTGTCTTTTCAGATGCCCTATGGCATGCAAAATAGCTACAGGAATCTGAAAAGAGTCTACATTTAAAACTGAGCACCATATTTCACTCTGGGAAGCTGGGGTTCTGTGACACACTTTCCATTTTGTGTTAACAACAAAGAACAAAACTGGGTGGGGATGGGATTGGAGCAAGGTGGTTAAAAGTTACAAAATTCCAGTTTTAAGATTTAAAACTGTAATGCCATGTTGAACAAAAAGCCAACACTGCTGTAAGTTATAAATCAAAGTTTCTAAGAGAATAGATCTTAAGAATTCCCATCCTATGGAAAAAATATTTTTGCTTTTTCCTTTGGATTCCATCAATATGAGATGATATTGATTCACTAAGCATGTCCCTGGGACCTTTCCCTGCTGTAAGTCACTATGCTGCGTAGATAAAACTTACACAGTGATGCATCAATCATATCTCAAGAATCTGGCCAGAAAGTTTTCCCAGCCTCCTCTGGGACACTGGGATTAAGTCTTGCTCCTTCCCATTCCCAGTCCCAAATCTATCAAAACTTCTTGCTGACGTTTTCCGATCCTTTTTCAGGTAGCCACTTTATTAAGATGACCCTTATCATAATTGTATGTCCTATAAAAGGATTATTTATGTAGTTTTCAAATTTGCAAACACAAGCCAATGCTTGCGTGTTTTTAATACTCTATATAATACTGTGCACTGGGCTCTGGCAAGGATTAGTGAGAGGTTGCATTTGCAATTCTGATGGCCAAGGGAGGGAGAAAATTGCTCTGTGTAAATATACTTGGGGGTGCACTCATGATGTACCCTGTATATCAGATTTATATGAACATAACACCAAGCTGGCTGTAAATTATTAGTCTATTATAAAATTTGAAACAGCTGTCTTAGGTCTTAAAAAACTCTTAGTGCAACATGGATAGGGGAGGTGATGGGGAGTCTAAAAGGAAAAGAAAGGGAAAAAAGACAGGCTAATCTTTTTGGGTTCTAGGGGGAGTGGCAATCACAGGCAAAAAGTCATAGATGAAAAACTTTTCATTTGCTGCATCTCTTCAGACCTTAAGTGCCTGCTTGTTCCTGAACATTTCTAGTACTTCCAACAATGGTCAGTGAGCTGCGACTTCTTACAGCTCCCATACTATTAAATGGGAGGGCCACCTCTCTTCCCTTTGAGATTTATGGTGGAGGATGCTGGGTACAGACTCATGGATGGAAAATGGAAGCACATCTTCCATTTTCAACAGCAAAGTTGAATTTTGTGTTGACTCATAATAACAATAACCATAATAAACTCAGCCTTTGAAAATAACAAAACTGTGCTGGAAGTGAATTTCTGAAGCCTGATAGACAATGAGTATTTAAGACTCATTTCTATTCTGCTTAAGAGGGGGTAAAAAAAATGGCACTACCTTCCTGAGATTGCTTTAAGTGAAGACCTACATGAGGAAGAAGAGAGTAATGGTAGGTTGAAAAGTGGGTCCAGAAAGAGAATCCCTGGAACCTGTAAATGTCATTTTATAGGACAGTGTCTTTGCAGCTGTGACTACAGGTTTAGGGATGGTGAATTATTCTGGATGATTTAGTTGGATTTGAAATTCAATCACAAGGATTCTCACAAGAGGGAGTTGGTGGAGGTGTGAGTCATAAAGGGAGTCAGCAGTGTGACCACAGACTCAGAGATTATAATGAGTGGGTCATCAGATGATGGAATGAACAAGCAGATTTCCTTGTGAACTTATGGAGGATGCATGAACTGCGGTTCCCAATTTGAACCCACTCAAACACATTTTGATTTCCTGTCTCTGGAATTGTCAGCAAATACATTTGTTGTTTTAAGTCACCAAATTTGTTGCCATTTGTTAGAGCAGTCACTAGGAACTTATATATCTGCTTAGTTTAATGTCTGGCCACTGTTAAGCATTGTTATAAAAGTTTATATAAGTGCATATATACGTTTATATAGTGTTCTTAATAACTAAGTAATACTGAATCTGAATTATAGGATCTTATTTTGTCTAGTATAACACAACCAAGTCTCTGCCAGATTGTAATCCAAGTTTTCTTCCAGCCCTGCAGATTTTGGAAAACAAATATCATAGTGAATCAACATTTTCCCCAATTACATAGATCAACCATTAATTACATAATAAAGTTTATGATCTTCTTACATAATATCTGTTCCTCTTTTTTCCCCTCTCTTGCTACACATACACACATATCTATATCCACCACATATGTACATTTTATGTATGTATGTGTATAAATTCATAGAACTATTTCTAATGTAAGCTTGATTCCATACACAGCTCTAAGATCTGATTATTTCTTGATGTTTCAGTTGAATGATTTAACTGCCTCTCTACAACTCTTATACAAACATCATATGCCAAAAAATAACCTTGTTCTTCTTGTCCCTAATAAAACATTTCTTGTCCTATGTTTTATAGGTTCTTTTTTTACAAAAGCATCACAATCTTCTTAATTGCCCACATTTGAAATTTTAGTCACCTTCATTATTATTTCTTCCCCTCTGATGCTTCCCTCTTAAATGAACAGCTACTTAATTCTATTGAGCAAATGATTGATGTCAATCAATTCCTCCATCTTCAACTTCATCTTCACAGCCATGAGACTTACTACATCTCATTATAGCTATTGAAATGTCTTTTTAACCTCTTAGTGAATCTATTACATTGATCTTCTAGAAATATTTTCACTTCAAAGTTTTACCTACTACTAGTCACACCAAGATCTCATCTTTATATGACTGAAACATAGTTCCTATTACAGTACCTGCCCAGAAAATGGTTGTGGTTTTCAGAAACATTCAAATCTCTTAGTCACATAAAACAAGGCTCTACCTGACACAATCCAGTTTAAACTCCAAAACTCATTTCTATCATCAGTACCCACAATTAATATCAAATTAGAGATAACATAATCATCCTAAATACCACACATATTCCTGTCTTCAATTCTTCACCAATGTAAAGAATATGTTGAGTGCTTCTTTGTGTCATATTTATACACATGGCATATTCAATTGACTCCGTGTATGTGTGTGTATGAGAGAGAGAGAAAGAGAAATATACTTGGTGTCCTATCTATTTTGTGTAAGAAAATAAACCCCAGGTTATAAGAATCGAATTTTAACCTACACTGTGCCAATCATAATATCTTTACAGCCCAAACCCATAGTCTAAGGCAAGAATGAAGGCTGGGAGACAAACAATCTAGTGAGTTCAATAACAGTAAGTCCCTGGAATTTCACTGGGAGAAAAGAAAAAGAAACCCTTACATCAGAGGCCACAAAGCTCTCAGTGAAGTTCAGGTGATGAAGTCCTTAGCAAGAGTAGGGAGGATGAGCTTAGAGGGCTAACTCTCCGGTCAGATCCACCTGACCTAATTTTTTATACCAAATAAAATATTAAACTCAGAAGACAAAAGTCCTTGTTATAAACCTCCTTAGACATCTTTGATTAGCTACTGTAGGGTAAGTTATCAGGGTTTTTGCTCACTTCCTATGATTGTGCATGCCTGGCACAGTGGATATGAACATATGTGAGTGGGCTCATCTGGGCCTGGGAGGGGGAGGTAGAAGGGCAGTGGCACCCTGTGTCAAGAAGGCAGGGAGATAATGTGAAGAGAAATAATGTGAAGAGAACAGGAGAGCATCAAGAAAATGGCATAGAGGAAAGAGGCCAGAAGAAGACCATGAAGATTCCTGGAGCGATGGGGGGAGATCACCTGCCTCCCAGCTCCCCTGCCCCTGCTGCCTAGCCGGCCTGCTGGCCACACAAATGGCCCAGCCTCTCTACCTGGTGTGCCTGTGTCCCTGGTTCTCTAAGATAATTAAACTCTGTAAAACCGACCAAGTGCTCAGATTTTTTTCTTTAGCTGCTTGAACAGGCCTATGTGGGTCGGGATGGTTGCAGTACAGATGTAAATAACCTTGAAGTGTTACTGAAACCTCACTACCTTAAGCATGTGGATAACATGCTGCATGTATAGTTCACCAAAGAATGCTAATACCTATTGCATATGTTCATATTTTATATACTTTTTATACATTGCTGATCAGAAAAACTGTAGAAATTTAGAGTTAGCAGAAAAAAATGCTATTTATGAGCAAACTGCTATAGTAAAAATATATACAATTTAAGAAAGTTTTTATCTGGAATTCCACTAATATGTTGAACAGCAGTGATGAAAGTAGATATTCTAGTCTCATTAAAGGTCTTAATGGAAAAGCTTTCAGTTCTTCACCATTGAGAATAATATGATCTTGTTGTAAATGGTTTTTACTATGTTAGGTATGTTCCATTTATCCTCAGATTTTTTGATAGTTTTCATCATAAATTCAGGTTGAATCTGATCAAATGCTCTCTCAGTATCTATTGCTAATTCATAGGAAATTTTGCTCTAAAAGACTTTAGAGCAAAAGTCTTGAAAGCATATGGTTTCTATCCTTGTTGTTGTAGAGCAAAAGAGCATATGGTTTCTATCTTTGTTGTTGTTGTTGTTGGTATGGCTGAATGCATCAGTTGATTTTCAGATGTTGAACCATCCTTGAATCCCTGGAGGGAATAGCACTTGGTTATGATGTATGATCCTTTTAATGCACTGTTGGACTCTGTTTGCTAGGATTTTATTAAGGATTTTTATGTTGGTGTTTATTAAGGAAAGTGGTTTGGAATTTATTTTCTGTGGGTTGTCTTTGTTTGGTTTGGTATTAGAATAATGTTGCCTCATCAAAGAAGCATTTCTTCTTTCAATTCTTTGGAAGAGTTTGAGCATGAAAGGCATTAGTTCACCTTTATCAATAGGTCTATATGCTACCATACCTTCCCCACCCATGAGCAGGGTGAGCAAGGTACCATTACTGTCTCCTCCATGCCTGTGTCTCAGGAGGAGAAAAGGTCTGTTTTAAGAAGTGAAAAAGGTTATAAGTAAACACAGAATTATACATATACACACATAAACGTAAGCGGTATGCACCTTATTATGGAAGAATTCATAAAGAGAGTGCGATGTTTTATAGTGAACAAACTGTTTCACATTATCCTATAGCAATATATCACTGTTTCATCTTTTTGGTCGAGCCATTAATTACAGAAAAAAAATAACATATTTAGAGAAGAAATTTTAGTAATGCTACCAAGATGGTTTCATTTGGTTCAAGTTTAACCGAGTAAGTTCAGTATTGTAATAATAACATTTGTTTGTGATTTAAAGGAAAATTATATATTTAAAATGTGATTGCTATTATAAAATTACAAAGTAAAAATAATTAGGAAAATAGATAAGAGGGTGTAGAATTATAGCAGCAAAGAAAAAGGATAAGAGAATTATCTGAGTAATTAGGTTTTGTTACTATAATTCCCAAAGACCAGAATTATATTAGTATAAAATTATACATTTCTGACTGAACTATTCAATGATCAATAAATGTTCTGACATAAGGCCAGAAATTTCCTATAAAAGCATTTGGAATCTGATTAAATAATGGGTAGATTATGTCAGGTTTGATATGCCTTGAACTTTTCATGTCACTCTATAGTGCATTTTATTTCAATAGTAGCAGTAACATCAATCTCCCTTCATGACACTAAGTCTTAAAGATAACAAGTAAAAGATGGTAAATTGGTGCCAATTCAACCATTATAAGATAAAAAGAGGTACTATCAACACCTTCTACATGGTTAAACAAAATGGCTATGTAAAGAAAGAAAATTTACTGGAAATACTTTTGGAAAAATCCAGTTTAATTAGATATTAATGGCTACACATTAAAAATCTGAAGATAAAATTTTAAATACAAATAAATATTCATAATAGAGTGTGCTCCCAGTGAGATGCATGGGATGCTGAGAACACAGGATCCACAAAAGTGAAGTCTCCTTTGACTTAACTTCAGTGAAATGATCCAAAGTAGTCACTCTGTTCATTTCTCAAAACTTTCTTGCTTAAACAAATTATGTACAACTTCAATCGAAATAAAGTCTGTTAGAGCAAAATTTCCTACAACAAGGGTCTAAACCAGAGCTTTGACAGGCTCACCCCTATTGTCCAAGTGCTGGGAGGCAAGAGGTTTGAGATTGCTTGAGTTGGCGGGTTTGAGACTATCCCAGGCAACATAGCAAGACCTAGTCTCAAAAACAACAACAACAACAACAAAAACAAAACAAAACAAAACAAAAAAACAGTTTCAATGACTCACAAGGAATATATAATATATAAACTCATTTACAAGGAATGTATATTTGGGAAAGGATATTGTCATTTACATTATAGTTGATATAAGTATAATTGTGTATGGTGGTATTATAGAATTGCACAAAATGTGTTTATCCATTGATTAAAGATTTGTAACTTTGTTGTCTGAATAGCTGGCTGCTCCATTTGCATTACAGGTACTATGAAGGAGACACTGCCAACAAAACAGCAAAACCAAGGTCTTAGAAAAGACTGGGGAGATTCTGAGCTTTTCATCAAAAAGCACATGAGAACCTTTAATTTTTTTGTTTTTTTCTTAACCATCTAAATTGGCTTGTTTTCAATGGCAAAAAATATGCATTCACTAGAAAATAACTTTATGATTAAAATCCTCAGTATTGTGTCCAAATTGATATGCTGTTTACTTTATTCGTAACAAGACAATTGTTTTATAATGCAATTTTGGGTAACACAAGATTTATTAAAACTATTATCTATTAGCACAATGCATATTACTGAACTGAAAGCAATTATAAGGAAAAATGAATTTAATTTGCATCTTTATTAGTACTATGTATTTATAGATAAAGAAATGGAAGAGAGTGAATCAAGATGGCAGGGCATATTTTTGTACTAATCAATATTTTGCAAATCGTTATGAAATCCTTAAGGCAGGACGGGTGGAGGGGTGTGTGTGAGAAAGAGAGATAGAGACACACATACAGAGGGAGGGAGGGATAGAGGAGCGAGAAGTGGGGGAAAAAGGGAGGAGTGGAAAATAAACTAAACCCTTGACAGTATTAGAAAACAATAAAACTGTCATGAATGGAACAGAATTGAGAAAACTTTAGGTGATAGAAAGCAGATTGGATCAGTCTAAAGAAAAGTAGAGAAAATGTTAGCTTGACATAATCATGGGAAAATAAAAACGAATGATTCAGTAGAACTCAAAGATCAGATTAAAGAGATAGAAGTGATCTTGGGTCAATGGCAGGAGATCTGGTTGTTATTTATATTGTTTATGTGTCTGAGCTGCTCCCTTTCACCAAGGCAACAGAGGACAAAATTGAACTGTTTCCTAAAGAAAATCAACTACCTATTTGAAACTAATTCCTTCAGTGGATGAAAAGCCAGTCCTTAGGGTATTCCAGATTTCTGCAGTACAATTTACAATAGCCAGCATATTGTAACATCCCAAATATATCAAAACCTATCAGTGGATCAGAAAGTTGTGGTATATTTACACAATGGCACATTATTCAGCAATCAAAAATGACAAGCTTGATGAACTTATGATAACATGAATGGACCTAATGGAAACAAACCAAAAAGAAAAAGACAAAAAATAAAAGGTTTTACTTATAGGTAGGAATTTGGGAAAACAAACAAAAGGACAAGGCAAAGTCAAAACTAGCAAGCTGAGAACATAACAAAAACATACAAGTAGAGAGGGGAAAGGAGAGAGTGAGGAATCAGGGTAAGGATGAGCACAAATTTTAAGATGATAGTACATGGATTATGGTAGTGGAGAATGTTAGGGATTACAATGATATATATGTAAATTGTAATATAATATACATTATCTACACACATAAATATGTGAACAATAAAAATAATAACTAATAAGTGTTGTAAACTGTGCTTTAAGAAAAAAGAGGGTAACTGTGGACACAGAGTTCGAAAGTCTTAATCCACATACCAGTTACCTATGAACACAGTCTAATATCTGGCCATCCCCTGAAAACATACTATACTTACTCCCCAGGAATGCAGAGTACAGGTTCTAAGATATCCTGTTGGAGAAAGAAATCTGAAAATGTGCTGGGTTAAAATGCCATCTACCTATACTTAAAAAAAAAATCATTCATTCATATAGAATATAGAAAGAGAAAAACTAGTAGATATTTTACATAAACATCCTGTAAAAGATTTATGTTGATATTGAACATTTTTTCATATGTTGGGCATCTGAATTTCTTCTTTGGAGAGGTGTCTTTTTTTCTTCTAGCCATTTTTTTGATTGGGCTGCTTAACTTGTTTTTGTTAAAGCTGTATAAGCTCTTTGTATGTCTGTGATATTAGCCTCTTATCTATTGAATGCAGCAACATGGATGAAGTTGGAAGTGATTAACGGGGAAATTAGAAGAAAAAAGAAAAATAACAATGGTACCACTTACATGTAGAATTTAGATAAATCAAACAAAAAGACAAGAAATAATAAAAGTCAACAAACTAACTACAGAAATGAAAGATCCAGCAAAGAGGGGCGGGGGGAGGAGAGAGGAACAGGGCCAGGAAGAACAGGATGGAAAATGGTGATGGGTCAGGGGTGATATGGTGGTTGGAGAATATGGGTACCACAACAATGTAAAACAAACTAATTAAAAAAAAAAGAATGTTAAAGAGATGCACTTGGTGTGATAATATATCTGAAGAGGTGTGGCCCAATATCCCAAATCATATACTGTAAACCAATGTTATCTCATTGCTATGATGCCTCAATGATATGATGAAAATACACTATCAGTAAAATTACATCAATAAATTTTCAATTAATGCTCTACATAAACTATCAATTTTACCTAAAAAAATAAAAAAGCACAGATATATACAATTTGCTTTAAATAATAAGTTCAAGATCTAATCCTAAAAAAGAAAGTTGCAAAAACAGCTTCATGGGATACAAATCTCTGGGAAATGATGAGCTCTATGTTCATCAAACAAATGAAAAGAAGAGAAAGTTTCTGAGTCAATTTGGTAAATTTTAATAACCCAGATCATAATTTTGGGGAAAAGCAAAAAAACAGAAGACTATTAAGAGTTCATCTACTTTCAGAACACAGGCATAAATATCACATATAAACATGCAATTTAAACCAACACTTCCTCAAAAGGATAATGCATCATGGCCAGGTGATCTCATGTACCTCAAAAATGAAAAAAAAAAAAAGTCTACCACCATAGAACATATAATAATATCATCTTCAGATAAAAATGAGAAAAATAATACAATCATCACAAAAGATGTATAGACTGCAATCCACATAGTTTATTTCAATTCAAAAAACTAGCAAACTAGAAATTGAAAGAAAAATAATTTCTTAACTTGATAGTAAGGTATCAAAATATTTCTACGAAAGTCAAAGTATCAAATACCTATCATAATTACTACTACACATTTTACTATACTGAAAGATATATCGATAAAATAAAAAGTAATGAATAATAAGTATAAATATTGGAAAGGAAAAAAAACAATTTCAGGTGATATTACTGAAGATGTGGAAATTTCTATATGAGATTTTTACCAGGAAGCTTTATAGAAGGTCAGCATGCAACAATCAAATGCATTACTCTACAATAACAATGATGACTTACAACAAAAGTATTAGAGAAAATAGACCACATTCAGTGTAGACACACACATTACAAATTAACTGTGAATATTCTGAACAAGTAGTAGATGAGGGAAAGCATGAAGCTGTGCAACTATTGAATTATTGAGGGACCTGTGAAGATGTGAAAGAAGCAAGTTATTCCCTGCAACAATAAAAGTATAAAAGTATACAGATATAGATATCTTCAAATAATATATGAAAAAGATTAACCATCTCAACATAATTTATGCAATATGTCAAATGATAGGTTAATTTGGAAAAGGAAATATAAAAGAAAAGCCCATAATATTTTGAAACAACAACAAAAAAATATATGGGGGACTTGCCTTCTAAGGTATCAAATTATATTTTAATACAATTCCATGCCGTCAATAATATAGAAAATTATATCAATAAAATGGAAGGAAAGATGCAGAAACTAAATCACAGTGCCAATAAAATTATGGTATTTGGATTCAGTGGGGAAAGAAATCACAATTTGTTAGTTTTTTGGTGGTGAGCAGGGTGTAGTAACACATCTGGAGAAGTGTGAACGTGGAACTTTAAATCACAGAGAGTGTAAACCAATATTAACGCAATGAAAAATAAACATTTTTTTTTTTAAAAAGCACCAATTAGTTCATCATATTGAGGTCATTTGACATCCATTCGGAAGATAAATGCATATAAACCACATATATTCTGTAAGAATGAAAGCCAAATAGAAACAATAAAACTATGGATGTAGTGGAAGATACAAAACTTTAAAAAAATGCTTTGATGCTGGTGAATGCAAATCAGAAAGCTCAGAATCAATAATGGCGAAAGTGGTCTTCTTAAAGGACAGATTTACTGGGACAAGGATAAAGGAAAGCAGGAGCACCTGCAGACACAGGTGGGCCAAGAGCTGCGAACTGCTTTACAAAGGGAAAAGGAAACAACACCTGTGTCATCACAGGTGGATGACAGAGCTGCCAGAAATGGGGGTCTTGATTTATAAACATTGAGCTCTCTGTAAGATAAAAGGTAGCAAAACAGACTGGAAGGCTAGTGACAATGTGGGGAAACAGCTCAACAAGCACAAAGTACTCTGATCCCACTGAGAGAAGACCAAGTCATCAGACTGATGGAAATCAAAATGTCACAAAAGAAATAAAATCACTGGTGGAGTCAGCATGGGAAGGGTAGGGGAAGACCCTGTCAGGGTATGGGCAAGTGGGGGGGTACAGATTGACCCCCTCTGGTTTACTCCCACTCCAGCCAGTCCTCATTAAGAATAAAAAATATGAATAATTCAAGTGAAGAAAGAGGTGAGGGATATGAATAAAACCCCTGAATGCAGACAACTCCTGGGAAGGACCCAAAAGGAGCATAAAGATCACCACCGAACACAGGACTATGATGCCAGTTACAGAGATATAATCACAGAATTATACCCACCTGGGGCTGGAGGCCAAATTCTGGGTTCAGAGATGTCTTCAGTAAGAACAAGGTACATCCCTTTTCCACAGAGGGAGACATATCAGCAACCCCACAGCTGAGCAGCAAACCAACACTGAGACCAGCCAGATCAAGCATCTGCTGATGTCTGTCCCCTCTAAGGATCTTGTCAGTAGACAAAGGAGGGAGACTAGAGGCTGGAACTACAAAGGTGAAGAAACAGCAAAATGGACAGAGAAAACAGAATGTAGGAGAGAGCCAGCAAGGAGGAGCAGGCAACAAAGAACTCCAAACAAGCTCAGACTGGCTGCCCGACACAAGCTAAGACTGGAAATCTAAGCAGCATGGTTTACCATGCCTCAGGATGACAGATCCTCACCCAGGAAAAGGACATTGTTTCAGAAAAGGAAGAGATCAAAGGGCTAAACATGGACCAACAAATAGTATAATGAAAGAGGTGGCAGAGTGACAGGAGAAGGTGGGGGCTTTCTCCAGGGGATCAATAACCATACAAAGATGCCTGATGGTGTATGATTAAAAAATAATAAGAAAAATAAAACCACTGGTAGACATGGGATTCAGTGGGAGGGACAATTTTGCTGTCACCATCTTCCAGAATTACGCTAACTTACCATATCACAGACAGAACTGGATGATAACCATGCTCCCCAGCCCAATACACACAGAAACACATTTGTTAAAGGGACCCAACCTCTAAAGTTTATGGCATAGAGGAGAAAAAGAAAAATGCCTCTTCCCAGAAGTAATCAGGTCCTGAGTAAAGGATGTTAAGAAGATGAAAGAAGTACCCCAATCTAATTAGTGTTTCAAAGACCCTGGAGTGTGGGTGCAACAAGGGGGGGGGGGCTTTCTTTGCATTTACTTTAATTCTTAAAATCTGCAGTGAGCATACTTGCTTTACTTGATGCTTAAAAGAGCAGTTGGGAAGATGTGACAAGGGACCTGGCTTTGAGTCTCACCTCTGCCAGTTGCTAAGGGAGAGACCTTAGAAAAGGAACTCCACCATTCAGAACCTAATTCATGATTATTTCAATGGGGAAAATCATGACTGTTTCAATGGAAAAAGCAGTTATTACGAAATCTCCAGACCATCCCTTTCAGCAGTTAATTTTCTATACACCTCAGTAATACGTGGGGATTTTACTACAGCTTGACGCAAAATAACCTACAGCACAAGCCCATAGCATCTACTCAATGTTCCACATGCATGACCTAGACTATTGCTTCCTCCATGTGCATCCTCATGCAGAGTGTGAAAAGGTAAAGAACCTTCTCCCCAGAGCCCCAGGTGCTGCAGCAAGCCAGTGCTTGGTCCTTGATCCTTGCTGACTGCTCTCCTTGCTCCCAGGTCATCCTACTCAAACTCCCATGAGTCACTGCTCATCCCCAATTAGAATGGAAGTTTCTAACTGAGAAGGACTTGGTTCTGGAAGAGCCACTACACATCCAGACATGGAAGACAGAATGATTTGGGTTCAAATTGAGGCTCAACCACTTCTTGGCAGGAGATAACATTAGGGAAGTTATGTAATCCTCTCCCTACAATCCAAGGTTTTCCATCTGTGAAGGTCTGTTGTAAGGATAACATGAAATACGCAGGCAGGTAAAGCCTTTCCATATAGTAGACTTGCATTATTACTTTAAAAGTTAGAAGATAAAAATAGCAATAACAACAACCCTAAACGAACCTTTACACTGTTGCTCAGGTTCTTTTCTAAGCCCTGGACTTTACAACTTTGTGAAATAATACAGTTATATACAAATATCAAGATGAGAAGCCTAATACTTGGCTTCAGCAAAGAGTTTGATTCCAATATTCATATGCTGATTTCTAGCTGTGTGACCTTGAATGAGTACCTTGAACTCTCCTTGTATTTCTTATATAAGAATGAAGATTAAAATGTCTTTCACATGGTGTTTTGTCTTAAAATAAAGAAATATTTTACTTTTAAGCACTTAAATAGCTTAAGTGAAATGCCTGGTTAAATATTTAAATATCATGCAAATACTAAAGTCGGATAGGAATAGGCTATTATGTTACACCATCTCTATCGTGGACTTTGAGCAATAACATCTTTCTGGCAAATTTGCACTGATTATCCTACTTTAAACTATAACCTGACTCCACTTCCTCTAGGTGTCTCCACAAATCATCTTCTCTGTTGTTAGAACACAGAATTTGTGGTTGTTTTTGTTTGTTTTCACCAAATGTATGTCAACATGAAAAGTTAAATGTTTTCAAACAATTCTGTGTCTCTCAATTATGGAGAGGAGGTAAAAGTGTCCCAGTACCTGCCACCAATGCCTATTACTACACAGGGCACTGAGTATAATATATTAAAAACTATGAAGTAGCAGAAAAAACACTATTCTCTATAGGAAGCCTAGGAAAATGCTGAAAGATAAAATTGCTTTGCCTGAGTTTTATTAGGTATTCCAAACAGCGGGAATAATTTGCTGCTGAGTTACTAATGTTTAAAAGCAGACAGTAAACAGAGAAGGGAGCTCTAGGTATAAGAATATTCACATTTGACTGGTTTGGTGACATCATAACTTCTTGTGGCACTCATGAGGTATGTATTGAAGACATCTCAGGAAACTTATAGGTCAAGAAATTCTCTATATAAAATTTTATACTTTGGGTATAAAAGATCAACACAGACCTTTCATAAAGGTACTTCTTAAATTTTTACAATTATCTCTTGTACCATGTACCTCTCTACTCTGTAGAAACAGAGTTTTCTGATGATTAACATACTTGTAATACAATAATTACATTCAGAATTTAACCCAAGGCTCTATTGGTAATTACTTTTACAACATTTTTACTGAGTCAATACCGATTGGTGCAATCTCTCATATCTGCCCTGTGTATCCTTGGAGAAGGACCAGTCAGCGGGAAACATAATTATTTGGACCACAGGGACCATCCAAGAACTGCACCACCACCGGGATGCATTTTAATGAGTAGCCCTGGAACCTGCCCTTCACCTCTCATGTCTATTTCCCTGAAATTAAGCATTCCCTAATTAGTGCCATTCTATCAGGACACAAGTATAATGTCTAAGAAACTGGAAAACAACCCCAAATAAGTAATTTTACAAATTCTAAAGTGCAATGCATGCACCGCTTTTATCCTAAAAGATAAAGACCTTGTCTCAGGAGCGGGATAATGGCTGTGGTTATTGAACGTCTGTGCCTTTCAATCCTTTGATATATTGTCTTTTATTCATTTATCTTCATAAAAGTCAACTATGAACTCCCCACTTGTAAATACTGTGATGACTGGGTAAATATAAAGCCTTGTCTCCATCATCATATTAGAAATTAGAAATAAAACTAGGGAACATGTTTATTTCTCCAGGCCTGTCAGTTGTGAGTTAGCAACTGATGTTGCTACATCAGTTGCTACATTGTGATGTTTCAGGATGGAGGAAATTACAAACTAGTTGAAAGTACACCTTTCATCCACCCTAGGCCATAGGGGAGAAACATCTTCATTTGTTATAAGTTGGCTTTCAGAGTCCTTGCATGTAGATTTCACTCAAAGGTTGATTATTTTAGAATTTGCATGTGCTTTCTGTGTAAGCATCTAATAGAAAAAATAAAGCATAACACCAGAAATGTGTTTGTTCAGGAACCTTGGCTTTTTACCCCCTCACAAGCAATAATATTTAATGATCTGTTAAAATGGGGCTTTTCTGAAGGGTTTTATTATGCGTACACAGCAGGGTTTGCTTTAAAATGGCTCCTCTTGCGATGAGAAACAACAAAAAGAGACATATTGGGCAAGAGAACTTAATAAACAAATATGAGATTTGAAATTCCCATTCAAAGGCAAGACATCCACCAGGAAATATCAAGTGAGAATATGATTTTCATCTCTTTGAGCTCACTCCTCAAGCTCTTAAACATTTTATTTTATGGCCTTTAGGAGAGATCTCCTCTCTCTTTCACCATATAGAACACAAGAAGACTAGGTTATAAATGAAAAGCAAAGAAACAAAAGTATGAGCAGAGCACTGTCTGTGTAGAACTGCCCTGTTGTCTATATGCCACTTGGCATATCATCTCTGTCCTGAACCAATCCATTCATATCCAATTGTAGTACACAGGCAGATAATCTGTGTGGGTTCTTTATTGGTTCTAGCAGTTACAGAGACATACCAGGGAGGGCAGGGCCACCAGTGGCAGAGAGGTAACCCCCCAACCCATAAGCCCCCAGGAAATCACATCATGCTTGTTTTCTTGTTCTTTCCTGTCCCATGCTCTCACCCCCTGGGGTGATACTGCCCTGTTATCCATCCTTCCCAGGCCCAGGTGAGCCCACTCACACATGCACATACCCATATGGTCCAGGACATACACAATTATGGGGAAGGCACAATACCACAGGTGCTGGTCACACATGCTAATAAAGGGAAAAGCCTGATAACTCACTTACCCTGAAGGCACATTTAAGAACCTTGACACAGTGAGTGGCAAATATGGAACGTTGGATGGTTGTAATGAGTGACACTATGGAGAACGAGGGGTTACAGATGGAGTTCTAGCTAAATAACCTCAAGAACTGAAAGGTGCTGTGCATTGTGGAATAGAGAAATGCTATGTTATAAAGCAAAATTAAAATTAACTTCTGTAAACTCAGTTGAGATTTCTCTATTTGAATGACGAGGGTATGTATTTTTTTGTCAACATTGTATAAATACCACCATAGCTAATCATATTGCAGTTAGCATTTGTTTCATAATCTTTCCCCTGATAGTTTTGCAATAAGGGCTTAAACTGACGTCAATGTATCTAAATCTTTGGAGTTTGGGGAATGATGATTTGAATGGTTATAAAGTTTAAGCTATCTACTATGAATAAGTATCCCTGTGCGATGGTCCAGAAAACAAGAGGATGAAGTTCACCAAACAAGTTTTATCTTATATATTTGTTCCTTCTTAGTCACTGTACTTTTGCTCTGAAGGCGGAAAGATAATCTGGGAAATGGCCTTTAAAAAATAAGTAAGAAAGAAGCTTTTCAAGTGAAGATATTCCCATCTATACTTAAACTGAGATACATGAATGATGAAAAAATTATAAAGCAATGTGCTATACAAACAAAAGTTTCTTTTATTGTTATTTTGCAATTATTCTCTGCCTTAAAAAGCATCAATCTATTACTTTTTTGGTAAAAACAAGTAAAAAAATCTTTACTAAACATCTCCACAGGGTTTTACTTAAAGTTATTGAACACAGTGGAAGAAGGGGGTGAAGCAATTTCTTGTTAAAATTTGGAAGTGGGGCACCATCCCATCTCTAATCAGAAAGGGGTCACTGTTTTCTCTTTCAGGATGTGCTTGGAGTCTGTGCAGCCACACTCCAAGAAGTTGGGTTCCTAAGAGAATTTTCATGGTGTGCTATAAGAGAAAAGTAGAAAAGCTTTCTTTTCAAAGTCAACTTCTCTGTCAATGGAAGTGTCAGCAGAACCAGACATACAGACAAGTTGAGACTGCAGTGGAGACAAAATTTAAGCTTTTCTAGAGGCACAAATGTATTTATTATGACTCAATATTTGTAGACATTATTATATCAACTAAAATATTTTCCTAGTTTATATCTTTAAAATATCTGTAGAGTGTGATTTCATACCCTGAAATCACATGCAGTGCAGTAATTCAATGCTGCCTCAATAAAGAAGTCTTTATCATTATAGAAAAAGAAATATCAGACTCATATTAATTACCTGTGTATATATATTAATATAAGCAATGATTAATATCATTATAGTTACCAGTATAAAACCAAATCTTTAGGAAACTGTCAAATAAATCAATAATTATAAAGCCAAAAAATATCCAAACAAGTCAAATATACATTATAACCCAGAAAGAAAAAAATTATATTGAAGATACTTTATTTTAAAAATATAGATAAGTGGCAACTAATTTAACCAAATATATGAAATAATAAATTTTGGGGGCATATTCAAATTTGAATAACACTATTTTAATAGTTTATGCTTTTATATGGACTTTTCATTTTAATTGAAAGTTAAGGACTTTCATTTTAATTGAAAGTTAAGATATTCCACATCTCTATATTTGATTATTATAAGTTAAATAGTTAATTCAAAACTCTTTGGAAAAGTAACAGAAAATGCTACACAACAGAAAAATGATCAAAAAGTAATTGATCATGAATTATAGTCACAGTCTTTTATAAGGATCTGGTTATCTTCCCAATTTATAATGTTTTATTCAGCTTAGAAGTAGGTTTAGTGATCAAGAAATATATAATACAAAAGGGGCTTTTGAAAACTGGTGGGACACTATCAAGCTGTCTAGGTTTCTAAAAAACAATCCACACATATAAGAAGGTAGGGTGCTGCTCACACTGATACGTGTTTCTCATAAAACCAGAAACAGGTCTGCTACGCACTGTCATATCTTATTACCAGCTTAGATGAAATGACTCAGGCTGATTATATGGTGAAGTGTAGCAAGAGGCAACTGCTAACATTCACTGAAACCAAAAGGCACTTCTGATTTTTATAACGAAGCTCAATGAAAGAAAATGTAGTACAGAAAAGGAAGTTGGTCATTATGAAAACCATCTCTGCTACTAAATTTTCCACTGGCAATTCTCACCTGGAGTTTATTGACAACATAGCACCCCTCCATGTGACATTTCTTGAGGTGTCAGAGTTTAATTTTCTTAATCTTATTAGCTAAAGTGCCTTTTTAATACACAGGCACAATTCCAGTCAACCACTGCAGCATGGATTTAAAATAACCTCCTGGGGAAAATGAAACCATCTGTTGGAATGACATGCCCCAGAGATAATGATTTTTGACCCAAAATGAAGAGTGAAACTGAAGGAGCTAAAGGCCTATTCAACTGCTATGAAGGAAAATTTCATTGACTAGGGAGGGAGACTTCTAAAGGAAACAAAGAAACAGTAGAATCACTGAACAAGTATGTTTGAACTAGTTTCAGAAAATCAAAAAAAGAGTCACACAGCATTAAGAGAGATTCTGATCTGACTAACCATCGTAGACTCTTCCTCTGTCAGAAAACTGCACCAGGGCCCTGCAGCCACACACCATCACAACCCTGGAATGTCCTTCTCTGTGTGCATGGACAAGCGATTTGATTTGCTTTAGTCACAACTGTGGTTCACAGGTTTCATGCTGTTGTTCTTAAACAAATAGAAATGACAATGTGAAATTAAGAAACGACCAACAAATACTATTTGTGTCCTCCCAAATGCAGCTTCCAAACTTAACATCTGGAACCCTGAAAGTGACTTTATTTTGGGGGAAAAAAAGATTCTTGAGATGTTATCCAGCTAAGAGGTCGTCATATTTATCAGGGGCAGTTCCTAATCCAATGGTTGGTATTCCTATAAAATGAGAGAATTTAGGCACCAAAGGCACAGAGAAAAGAATGCTATCTGAGATGGAGACAGTGTAACTGGAGCTACAGAAGGAACACCAAGGATTGAAGGCTGCCACTTTAGAAGCTTTAGCAAAAGGTAAGGAATATCCCCTTCAGAGGGAGGAGTCTCCTTCATCTTGATTTCAGATTTCTAGCCTCCAGAATTATGAAAGCATAAACTTCTATTTATTCTTCCTATTGATTCTACCAGATGTGGTAGTTTGTGGAGCAGCCCTAGGAAACGTATTACTTTTAATATTTGTCAGAGCAGTGATGATTCTAGATACGATTTGGCTCACCACATCTGTAGAGGCATAAATTTATAATCATCGTTTTAAAGAGTGGAAATTAAGCAAGAATGATTTAAACATTTTACCAAAGGCAAATTGTCTAGAGAGTTGGACGGCACTGATGGGTAATTTAGGAATATAAAAATGTTAATTCCTTTATTTCCAATAGGGGAAAACTATAGTGTTTATGATTAACCAAAATTAATCAGTACAAAATGATAGAGGAGGTACAAAAATGACAAAAACAGCTTCCTATATTCCTGCGGAAGGAAAGCACCAAGTTTTTATAGGTATGGATATATAGGTATATCTGGAAAGAAAATTTTACCAAAAATGATTCCATGGATCTGGCTGCCCATATATTGATGTTACTTTTGCATAGAATAGAAGCTCACAATTTTATTCAGTATTCATGTAAGTCAAAAGATAAACTCTAAATAGCCTATCATATATCTATTGTTGCAATCCGAAGCAACAAAGACAGAAGTAAAACGTTACTTGTTAATGTATCTAAAGCTTCAAAATCTACAATGGATTTTTCTGCAGAATTGGGTACTACCAGTAAATTCTAATAAATACCATGGTGTCTACATCCAGTACCTCATTCAAGTCATGCTTATGTTTGAGGTGCTGATAGAGGATGAAGTTAAGCCATCAATGTCATGGATATAATTCATCCATCGTGCTTGGAAAACTGGTAGTAAGAAGTCATGAGCTCTCACACTCTCAATCAATAGTATTCATGACAAGAACAAGAAAACACTCTCCCCCTTTTAAAAGCCTGGGTTCCTAAGGTAGAAGAGGATAAGAAGAATTTAAGGGAACACAGATCCTCCCCACCTTAAAGAATTTGATCCAAAATTGGTGATGTTTGGAGTGTTCACTACTGTGTAGGATGTAGAGCTAAAGGAAATATCTTGGGGTTTCCTTGGAGATGCTAATATAGAGGTTCCCTTAAAAGGCAGTAGGCAGAGTGATGGTAAAAGATGCACTTTTTTTTCCTACAAAAATGCAGGTGAATTTCAAAAGGGTACACTCTGGGATGCCGCAACAAAAATATAGGCACTGATGAACCTTCAGAAATTGCAAATATTTATAAAGGGTCCACCATGTTTTGACTAGGATAGTGTAGCAGAAAGGCCTGCCCAAAACACCAACCAATGGTCCTTTCAGTTTTCTCTAACCAAGTGGTCACCAAAACCAAGAATGTAGAAGAATCAATCTGCTCCTGGTACTCACAAAGCATCATTTGCTTCTGGTTTCTCTGTGTTTCTCCTGCACAAAGGGGTGCCTCTTGTCACACTACGTGCTTTGGAATTTCTTGATACTGGTGAGTGACAAATGCAGAGGAAGGAGATGAGGTTATTTGGAACTGAAGTCAAAGATGAAAAGGAACATTTAAATAGCATTTATATTTTCACCCACAGAGTTTGTGAAGTGAAACTTTTGGCTGATGGGTTTGTTATCTTTTGATATTATCATTCTATATCTAGAGGCTAGATTCCTGACTCCCCACTTGTTATTTATGAAGTGGATTCATGACACCTGATGGCTTTTAGACCTAAGCAGCAATGGCCAGTTGCACAACAGGGTAAACCCATGCTCCTAACATGAACCACCTTATGCAATAGCATCAGCAGGAACCACGACTGTCCCTGGAATGCTACAAAAATCCACAAGGGCTCTTGGCAGCTACTGTTTTATTATCTCAGAGTTTCAAATTCACCCTTCAGCACCTCCCTGCTAAAACAGCCTGGGTTCCCTATGCATGTCTCCTTTACAATGTGTACCATCAAAACACTGGTAAAAGAACATGTTAACAGAACATGGCAGGAATAAAGGGAAGCTCTTGTTCCTTTGGACTGCTGCATTTGGGTTTTCATTCCCTTGCTGCCTGCTCCACCTGATGCATGGGGGCATGTATGCATGCATGTGTTTGTGCGCACATGTATGTGCACATGTGTTTATGTGCACACATTTGTGTGTGTGCATGTGTGTGTGCATGTGTGTGTTTGTGGAGAGCCAGTGGCACTCCACCTTAGCATATGCCCATGTGGGCAGTTCTCTGGACATCTCACAGACGTGCCACGGTCTGGTGATGATATTGCTCTTGCCCTTTTTACAGAAATAATTCCCAACTCTGATCCAACTCTCACCTTCCTCTGGTAATTCACCCCCAACCTCTGTCTATCTCTGCCACAGGTGGCTGTTTTCTGGGCAATTTATCTGCATGTGACAGCAGCTTCTCCTTCTTCAAAGAGGTCTGATCCCCACTTTGGGATGTGTTTTAGTTTCCCGGGTGTACTGCAAACATTCCTGTCGCCAACTGTAGGGGGGAGCAGACATCAGGCTCACCAATCTGCATCAGTTCTTTATTGGTTCTAGTAGCCACACAGACATACCACCCAAGGCAGGGCAGGGCAGGGGGCTGGGAAGCAGGTGATCTCCCCAGCCCCCCAGGATCTTCACTCTCTTTTCACACTTCACTTTACACTCACTTTTCTAGTGCTTGAGTTGTGCTCTCTGCACCCCTTCATCCCCTCTCTCCGAGGCTCAAGTGTGCATGCTTACACATACACACCCACTGGGCTGCACAACCATGGGGAAGTCTCAACACCACAAGTGCTGATTATCCAGGCTAATGGTGGAAAAGCCTGACCAATTCTGACACCCTCCACTGGGGTGACTCTAATAGAATACCATAAACTGGATGAGCTAAAACTATAGAAATTAATTTTGTTGTAATTCTGGAGGCTGGAAGTTTGCTATCAAGGTAATGGCAAGGCCAGAATGCTCCTGCTGAACCTTACAGAGGACTCCTAACTCACCTCTTTCTAATGGCTGGCAGTTTTCCTATGTGAAAAAAATTAGCAGTATTTGGGGCAGAAAATGAGAAAATGACTTGCAGAGGTTTGAGGCAACCATCCGCTATCACTGTGAGAGAGCAGAGACCAGCTGTGGCGCTCTCTCTGGATTCCCCAAATCCCAGTCCTCATGCTGAGACCAAGAGCACGAAGAAGAAATGCCTCCAGAGACAGGGCCCACGCCCACAACCACATTGTGATAGTTCTCATCTAGTGCTTGTATTTCTGACACCTTGACTGCATCTGCCATAAGAGAGAGGCTGCTGGGAGTGCAGGTGTGCATTCTCCCCTGCAGCACAGATGGTAGGGAATGGCCACAGACTCACAGAACAAATGTGCTGTCACTTTAAGATGTTGTTCAAATGTGACTTTGATTCAGGGATAGTGACACAGTTGAAAATGGTACCGGAAGCCATACTGCCCTGGTGTGTGAGGTCTGAAAGACTGGTGAGAAGTGCCAAAGGGTAGATAAAAAGGGTAGCAAGAGATAGGAGGGGGAGGTGAGAATGGCAGACTAATAGAACAGGCCCACATGGCCTGGCCGGGGGGAAGCCCCCTGGAAGAGTGAGCTGGTGGTGGTACAGAGTCATGGTGAGAGAGTGGCCAGCAGAGAAGTATCCGGTGTGGAGTCAGATACCAGAATGGCAGGCTGGGGGTGACCATGGGCTGTTGAGAGCAGGTCCAGTGGATTTAGCTAGATGCTGCCAAAGGCAGGCCTAGTAAAGGAAGCATGTGGAGCCACAGCAAGGCAGCATATTTGGAAAGCTGAGTTCACATCAACATCTTTTAGAAAAGTTTGAAGAGTCTTTGAGAAGCCACAACTTGGAACACTGAAGAGGAAAGAAGCAAAGAGAAGATGCTGGAGAAGGACTGGACTTTGCAGAGTGCCTGCCTCGGGTTTGAAGGGGGCACAATCTTGAACATGTGTTTGTGACTTTTGGACTAAACGGTACTTGGGGTAAAATAACCACCCACTTGTGGCATTAAGGACATTTCATTTTCCTGGTTAATTTTCCTTGCAAATAAAATCCTGTTGTTTAAATTGTATTGTGACTTTAGCAACTGCTTTGCCCTCAGGTGGTGCAAACCTGGTAAAAAACTGGGCAGCGGAAGTCGCATTTAAAAAAGGTCTCTTTTTTTCCTGTGGCTTGTTGGTTAGAGGCTTCTGCCCATTTTGACCCGATTTCAACTTTACTTTTTAGACTGAGAGTAGCCTTTCAGTCCGAAAGATATATAAGCTGGATCTTGACTCTAGGGGGTGGGGAAAGCAGCTGGACCTAATATCCTGCTTTCTCGGGCGAGCCCTTATCCTTAACTCTGAGAATGAAATTCTCCTTTCTTCCAGATGTCATCGTCACCTTTTGTTGATGACTCCAGTCATCTTTGATGTGCTCTTCACTGACAGTTACTTCACTCCAATCTGTCTTCTTTGTCACTGGTAGTTCATCTTATTCTATTAATCTGCTGAAGTAGCACTGCATGGGAATATAATGTACGTTTCCGGAGAGCATCGTTAAGAATTGCAAGTGTACAGAGCATATTAAGCTGACTAAGTTCATCGCTTAAAGTCCAGACCTACCCTTCAACACACCATTGTCCCTTTTCCCTCAATTCCTATCTTCCTTCCTCTTTCCCTCTGGCAACCACTAATTGATTTTGTAGTTCAAAAGTTTACTTTTGTTTGGTTTAGTCCATTTGCTCATTTTCTGTATATACCACCTATGAGTGAAATCATATACTATTTGTGTTTCTTTCTGGCTTATTTTGATTAGCCTAACACCTGCTACAGCCATTCCTATTGCAAATGTAAAGATTTCATCTTTTTTATAAATAATTGAATAGTATTCCAGGCATTCTTTTTAATGTGTTTTGTCTTTATGGCATAAAGACACCAATCTTGCTGTATTAGGAGGTTTATCCTACTCCAAAGTCTCATCTTCACTAATTACACCTGCAAAAACCCTATCCAAAAATCCTATCTTAAAAGATTGTATACTTTAAGATAGTGGGGATTAGAATTTCCACACCCTGGTGGGTACAATTGTACCCCGAGCAGCTAGAAAGATCTTCCAAGTTTGCTCTTCCTTATATATCCTCTCTTTCAGCCTCAGGATACCACTTAAAGTTCTCATTACATCATCAAACTTTTCAATCATGGTTTAATAAAGTTTAATGTCAAAATTTTCCTATTTAAATTGATGAATGAGTTCCATCTCTTGATTGAACCTAGACTAACCTAGAGACCTATGGAGAACATTATAAGTATGAAACAATTTTTGGAAAGCTTCAATTTTGGACTGGATGCTCTGATTAGAAAATGACAATTATGTCTCATCAATGAGGAAATTTCCTAAAATACCTTATGAAAATATTATCTAAATTTTTAGTAAGCCTCTATTTAAGCCCATTTTCTTAATAAGTCTGAGTCCTTGTTAAAGTGACAAGGCAGTAACAGGCCAGAAATATTTAGTTATAACTGTGAAGCCTGGAAAGAGATAGCATTGAGACTATAAGATATAAAACAATTTTGTTACATTATTAAAACTACATGGAAGGTTATTTAAGATTGGCTCAAAAAAAGTAACTATGAATTGACTGGAACAAAAGAAATGAATTCACATAGAATGGCAAGGAGATATATGTGAGCACGAAAGGTTCAACCTTAAAAGGATGAGTAAAGTTGCTGTTCAAAACTGCCTTATTGGTCTCATTTGCCTGATTTCATATCCCAAACTCCTAACCTTGTGTGAAAGAAAATAAAATTAAACATGGGGCAAAGAGGATGGTAACAAATATTCATATGCCCTAGATGATATCCATATATCAAATACTCATATACCATTTATCATTTATCATATCCATATATCATTTATCATATATCATATTCATTTATCACTCATATAGCAAATATTCACATATCATATCATCATTTAACAGATATTAATATATCATATGCTTTAGGTAGTTCTAAACACTTTATATAGAATTCATTCAATCACAATTATCGTCCAAAGACTGCATATTATTATAGGTTAACCCTTTAATATGTGCCTATGAACTGGACTGTCACTGTGTTGTATAAATTCTACAGAAAGTATTGAGAACTACCTCCAGCATGTGGTAAATGACACATGGTAATTGATATTGTGATTATTTTAATGTTACATAATGTTATTTATTGTACATAATATTATTTATTGTAATTGATAAAAAGAGATTGGGCTATTTTCTTCACTAAGGTGACTATAGAATATATTCAAGTGAAATTCAATTTACCAATAAAAACTAATAACAGTAAAATATAAAATACAAAGTTTTAAGGTAATAAGTATAATAAAATAAATACAATTAATATAGTTTTGTATCACATAGTTATTGCCAATTAAATGGCACTGTCTAATACAGATTTCATCATCTTATCTGGATTACAAAACTGTGCCCAAAGAAGCATTTCTAACCAAAAACTTAATCAGAGTTTATGAGTTAATGCCTTCTGAAGTGTTTCTAAAAACATCTTTAATAATATGAAGATACTCAGTGACCGGAAAAAATGTACAGCGGAAAACAGGATGACTTAGTGCCCCCAATAAGCACCCTAAAATTGAGGATCAAAATGTGACTTATACTCTAGAGTGTTCTTTTTCAAGGAGGAATGCTTGAGTCAAACTCTCAGTTCAGCTTCCCATTAAATCTCTTAACATTCAGAGCTTCTCTTCAGGATTTAGAGATCTTATTTGAACATACCATTTGCAACAGCTACCAACTGGGAATATCCAGACTTTCAAGCATAATGAATGGAAAAGAGTGGTTGCTGAGCCCATCTGGGCCATCTGTGCTAGGCAGTTCCAAGCAAACACCCTGAAAAAATTGATTTTGCTTGCAAATTTATAAATTTGTCCTAAATTCCCTGTGTTTGTTTAGTGTTCCTCCACTGGGCAGCAGAGATACTAGGTGGTAATGACAAACTCAGATATGCACATTTAGGTGATTATTTCAGATTCCAAACACCTGCGCCAAGAGTTGGTTGCTAGTCAATACTCCCAGTTCTCCTCCAGCTGCCATGTGACTTGTTTCATAGGTAGGCTGGGAAAAGATCATCTATCTCACACACTGTCTCCCTACACAAGCACTATCTCTGATTTTCAGGTCTTTCTATAATTGCTTCAATCACTGCTATACCACAGTAAGTGGATGTTTATGGAAAATCAATTCAGAATGCTATAATTAGCAAGTATACTGTAAGCCTGGAGATGTTGAGGCAAAATATTCAATTCTAGAAAGGGATTTATCTATAATAAAATTTATATAGAATTACCTATGATATTTACCAATAGTGACTTGGTTGGTACTTAAATCTTGGATTTCAGTTTATTTATTTTGAGATACTACACATAGCTTTTGTCATTATTTTTTGAAACAAATTTGATCAAAATGGAATGGTATTCTTGAATATGTATATGTATGTATATAGCTTAAACATGTTCAGCAAAGAAATTCAATTTTGTATACCATTGATGAAATAATCTTAAAGCTCTTCGTGTAATCAGAAAGGCATACAAAAAATGACCATGATTTCTATTTCGATTTAATATAGATAATTTTTCCTGAATTGAGTAAAACTGTCACTCACATTCTCTCACCTCCTCCCCCCTTCTCTATTTCCCTCTCTTGTTGGAATAACAACCTGTTATTGATTCATTTTGTTCCTAGGTACTGATTTAAAGGAATGTAATGGGAGTGCCTGCTCTGAAAGTCTAGGAACAAAATGGTACATTTGGGTGTGCATCGTAGGACAATCAGTTCATCCAGATAGCAGTGTTAGTGAACACCATTTCCCAAGGTTTTCTATGTGTCAAAATTATATGAGGAATGCTTTTTAAAATTAAAATTTTAGACCTTCTCCATTGATGTACTGATTTAACTGATCTAAAGAGAGACCTATCATTTGAAACCAATCAGATAATTCAGGTGGGTATCTAGATACAACATTTTCAGTAACAACAATTTCCAGTTTAAAATTGCACAAATATTCCTTCATATTTGATAAAGAATTTCTCAAGATCTTATCTTTGTACTTTACACACGATGAAAACATTCTCCCTTATTAATGTTTACAATGGTTATGGGGATTGTTAAAAACTTCAGCAGCATAGCAGAGATTCAATTTCACTCTTCTACTCCATTTTTTTCTATCATATGAGCCTTCTACCTTATATGCCAGTCTACCTAGCATGGGGTCAGATTGACTAATACAGTTGTATTAATCATTAACACACCCCCATTTTCCAGAATGTTTCACTATCTATCTTTCTGAAAAAGATCTTTATAGAAAAAAGCAAATCTATATAAGTTGAAATAGAATAAACAGAACTCTTGTAATGTTAGTACAACAAAAATACTAAATCACCAATTAGGATAGTAATTTCCTTTGGGGAATATATAGTCTAGATGTCACTGAATTCCTTCCCCCATGCCTCCTTCTCTCTCTCCTTTCTGACTTCCCTTCACCCCTTCCTTTTACCCTCTCCTTCCCACCCTTTTATCCTTCCTTTCTATCTGTGTAAAGTTGGGATATGGTCTTGTTACATTATTTTCACCTATTGATTTAATTAATTATAAACAAGTATAACACAATAATCTAGAAGCATGCAAGTATTGATGAAATTAATCAAGAAATAAGTCGTAGAAAATGATTGCCTGTGAAGAACTTGAGTCAGGAGTAGGAAACTGGAACATGGGACAGAGAACTCTTTACTTTGCTACAAATAACATACCAGTTGTTCTTTTAAATGATAAATACACTATTCAATAATGCAAATCCTAAAACATTTAAGGAACATTAACTTTAGCAATTATTTCTGTTAGTTTCTAATTTTTAATTGTTGTTTTGTTGTTTTCTATAAGTTTGATTTTGTTTGCTTTCTATAAGTTAGTTAAGTACTCACCATATGGAACCCATTCTAGAAAGAGAGCGAATCAAAAGTAAATTTTTATCTCATTTATTATTGATTTTATTTTTTTATCTTCACAGAATTCTGATCGGAGCTTTTTACTGTATGAACATTTGGTTTGCCTGAATATTTTCTGATTTTTTTCAATTTATTCCAAAGCCTCAAATATTTTACTAAAAAGCAATTCTTTTACTATTTGTATCTTTCATTTTAATTCAGTGTTTCTATTTCTGTGAATCTAATAATCACAAATATAATTTGTGCTTTTTTTCAAGGAGCTTCTTAATTCATCTCAATGCTACATGGGCCTCCAGTTCCACTGGGTTTATTTACCACTTCAGCAATCTGTAAGGTATTTGAATCTGTCAATCCCTGGTTTCATTAAGATTAAACTTGCCTTAATGTAGTAAATAGAGCTGCCTGTGGTTTAGATGCAGTGAAATGGAAGATAGAAACCAAGTTGCTTTCATATGGAACTGTCTGTGGACTACTTTGTTTTGTCTTTATGTCATTTTTAACATAAATTCTATATCTCAGAGGGTTATAGAAGATTATTGATACTGAGATTAAGAACACAATTTAATTATCAGAAAAAAAGCTAAAAGCACATTTTATGTGATTCCTAAGAATTTTAAGTAATCTAAGAATCAAGATTTCTTTAAAATTATGTATTATTGACACAAATATAGAACACTCAAATAAACAGTCTATAAGTATGGTGGCTTTAATTTTTTCCCATTTAAAACAGACAGACAGACAGACAGACAGACAGATAGTCTTCCTATTAGCTGCATGACTGGCTAATTGCTTAACCACACTGTGCTTCAGTTTTCCCTAAAACGATATTAAAAATATTATCATCATTATAAAACTAAATGATTTAATAATAACGCTAACACTTATGCATCACACTTAACATGGCTCAAGCATTGCTTTAGGAACTATTTATAAATAATGATTAATTAATCCTCCTAACAACCCACGACTTATTTATAACAACATCTGAATTTTATAAATTAAGAAACTGATACTGGGCGATTGAATTAGATAGCTGATGGTGACCACAGACATGGTTTCTACTCTTATGGAATTTATTTACAAGATAGGAGACAAACTATTAAAATAATTAATTTGAGCCTGGGTACATACAAGGTGGGATGCTATGAAGCAACAGGAGGTTCCAATCTACTCTAGAGATGAAGAAAAGCCCTTTAGGGCATAGTTGGTCCCGTTTGATGAAGGAGGGAAAGCTGAGTTCCATGGAGTTCTAAAGAGGACAACAAGGATGGTATCAGTAGGTGTCCTTTGGCAGATGGACATCAAAGAAAAGCAGGTTGAAGAGAAGGTTTTTATAGGATGAATGGAGCAAAGAGAAAGCTACTTGTTCTCTAGTGTTATTTACAAATGCCATCTGGATGGGAAAAGCTAGCAGAGAGGAGTCCAGAGCTAGCCAAGGGCAGAGATCAGACGTGACGAGTTTCTATTACATCTCTGCTCTGACTTCAGAGAGAAAGGACGGAGCAGAAAGTCACTCCTTTTGCCTGGTCTCCCTATCTCCTTTCAGTCAACAGAGGAGATCACTATATTCCAGATTCTGTCGAGAAATTGCAGAGTGTTACAGAGTGTTACAGTCCTTTTGCTTGGACCCACAAACCCAACAACAGTAAATACTGCACCAGTGAAATTAACTAACATAGGAAAACAGTATTTTTCAAAGTCATTTTAGAAAACACCTCTGCAAGTTGACTCTCACTGAGATTTCTTTTAATGACAGGATTGGTATATGAGCTTAATCCAGAGCCACAGTAGAAAGACTAGGTGGTATGAAAAACTGTCAGACAGAAGGTGAGATTTGCCTGTTGTTCTGCTCTAATAACAAATTGGAATCACAAAATCATTAAATCAAAACATAAATCAGCATTTGCGACGGTTGAGCAATAATAATGAGAATGATGACAATGCTATGCTAGTAGTAATAAGAAAACAGGTGAGCATTCAAAACATGTCAGGCAGCGTGATAAATTTTCTATAGACAATGTGTCGCTCAAGGCTCAAAGCCTTTTATACAGAGTTGGGAGACTTAGATAATGAATGTGAGTTCACCCAGCGAGTAAGAGGCAAAATTGATAAATAAATGCCTACTTGTTATTATACCTGCTGGTTGTCAGTAAAAACTAATGCACACATACATTAATAGAGTGAATCCCAATTTCTCAACCCAATTCTAAGCAGGGAATGGATTCCCAATAAAACTATTTTATTTTGGTATTTTGTTTTTGATTATGTTAAATACTTTACAGGATTTAATAGAGGAAAACTGTTCTCAATTGTTGACACATCTGTGTTGATCTGCAGACTATGATGAACCAATATCCCCCAAACAAGTCATAACTATCCTGATCTTTACTTTTATGCACAGTTCACCTTTATTTCAATAACTTGCTATATGAATCAGGACCATGACAGGAAACTGAACAAGGATATTGATTAAGAAGTTTCTGGTGGGGGATTGACAAAGCACCATGGACACAAAGAAAACCTAAGAAGTGATTTCAAAGTACAGAAGGAGGAGTTCCCAATCCAGTGGACCTCTACTGTCGCCAGACTTGAAGTTCAAGGGGAGGGTACAATTTCTCCAACTGGGAAAGAATGCCTGCAAAAAAGGACAACAGAATCATCTGCTGACTATGGATTCAGGAACTACTCACTGCCCACCTGCAGGTAGGAGAGAGGGAGTCAGGGGAATCAATACTCTGACCTTTATTACTCTGCCAGTCTCCTGGGATCTAGTGGTGCCCTCCTCCCCCAACTGCCCTTAACCGTACCAGCAGCAAGAGTACAAGAAGCTGTTGATACAACACAGAGAGACCAAGTTCCAAGTGGCTGAAAGGTGAGCTAGAGACACCTAGGAGTCCAGGGTGTTTCCAGAGTCTCCCTCACCCCGTGAGCGGTGGTAGTCACAGTTACTCCAAAGGAAAGGAAAATAATTCATCTTGAAATCAAGCATATCAGTTTAAAACAATTTCTGTTTTGGAAATTTTTTTTTCTCATCTCAGGGGTTTTAGTGATTGTGAGTTGTTGATTCTTACCTTCTTGTACCTATAAACATGCAAGTTTGAAACTACGCATGCAAAGAGAAAAGAAGTGACTGCTCTTCTCCATCTGGGATACTGTGTTTAAATTAGTCTGAAATGTGCACATTGACGTGTGTGCAATAAGAACAAAGGGCTGGAACCTTTGGAAGGTATTGAAGAAACAATACAAAGCAAAGAAAACTGAAAATGCAGCTTGACATAACTTCATCATTTCACATGTTTATAATGGGAATAGATTTCCCGGCATTCGTAAGAGGGACTGTGTGCAAGAACTGAGTGTGCCTCTTTTTCCAGATCTTCTCATTTCTTCCCCACGAAGGAGGTATAGTCTCTTACAAGTGAACGATTCTAGAGAATATCTCTCTTGTCCCTTTGAGGTTTCTTCCCAATCTCCTCTACAAGATACACAAAATTTTCTGTTTGTCCTATGAGGGAGCTTGTTAGAATAGATTCGGCTCAGACAGGTTGCTGTTTAGAAGGTGGGAGTGGCAAGAGAGAGTAGACTGGCTTGTAATTCTGGGTGAGTAAAATTAGTTCAAGAAAAGTATCAGGAAGAGCCATTGTAACCTACACATAAACTGTTTTCTCCAACTCAGATTTACTAATGAAGCAACTGTTTCTATCCATCTCTCTCTAACTCATGATTTCAATTGATTTGCCACTAAGGAGAAGAAAGAATAAAAAAAATATTTTTGAAAAGAAATCCACCAATAACTATATTGAAGACTAAGAAAACATAAATCTTTCTTGTCTGCACATTTTGCAAGCTCTCTAAACTGCCCACTTGGTTAGAGTAAGCACACCATAGGAGCGTGATGACTCATTAAATAAATCTCAGGTGTTGCAGGGGAAGACACTGCTGGGAGATTAAGTATAAATGAATGAAACAGCTGAGGTCCAAATTTCACAGTTTTCAGGCTTGTGTACATAACACGCAGTTCTGTTTCTGCACCACTTTCTCTCCAAACGCAACAATGATTGGAGACAATAATAAACAAAAACACACAAAACAGAAACCCTTCAAAAGTTTCCATTGCTCTTGGGATAGAGTCTGAAATATTCAACTAAAACACTCAGGATTCATCTTGTATCACAATCTCCCTGACTGTTCTCCATTGCTCAAATCCTGCATTCTCCCCCTTGCGACAGGGCTTTTGAATATGAGATGGCCTCGGCTTGGAATGCTCTCTGTACCACAGCCTAGTTGTTAACTACTATGATTCCTATTTCAGCTTTAGCTTCTATAACTAAGGAGGAAAGCTTTCTTGACCCCCCCCCCACCTTAGGTGACTGATTTGAATTTGAATTCTGATTTGAGTTTGAGTTCTCTCTTCTCTCTCTCCCAGACACGTCCCAGCTATGATGTGTTATCAATGGGTTTACTTAACTAATAGTTTTTTTACTTAAGATTACAATTTAATAAAGGTTAACACGTGTGATTTTGCTTACCTTTTATCTATAATAGAGTTTAGCAGAATTTTCGTTAAGTGTTCACTGAATTAATGAATAAAAAGGAATGAATGAAATTAATGAAAAATGAAGGTCACCCAAGTGTATGTTTGCAGAAATACCGATTAAGTTGACTTGATGGGTCTTCAGATATAGGATCTTACTGTAGATGAAGAAGATATCTCATACAATAAAATGCTGTATTACTAGATTATTTTTTATATCTTAAAAAATTTCCTCTCATATTAATGACATTATATATATCTATATATATATATATAAAAATTTCTGCTGTAGTACAATGAACTTATTTCTTTGCTACTAACATGATTATCCCACTAAAAAATCTAATTCACATATATGGAAGCACTATTATTTATCTTAACCATCAAGACACTTCAATGACTTTTCTAAAATTACACATTATTCTCAAAATAAATGTTGCATATTCAACAATCTTATATTTGCTTTGGTTTAGAAAAGAAAATCATAAGATGATGGGAAGCAGAATGAGAAGCAGATTACTTTGGAGAAAAAATAATCAGAGCACTTGGGTTTTAGTTCATTCCAGAAATTGCCAGCCATGTGCAGGAGTAAATGTAAAAAACCTGAACATCTGTGTGAATGAGGGAACCATTGCCTGCTCCGTCTTCTTCACATAAAATAATGTGACCTTGGGGTGGGGACTGCGTCAGGAATGTGCACTGGTACCTGGCACAGGACTTGGCACCCCATGCCGCTCCACTTCTGTGGGGGGCTGGCCCTGTGCCATGTGCACCACCACTTCTCTGCCTTTGTCTTGGAGGGCAGGGTGGTGCTGACTGGACCAGGTGGGGGCTGGGGCGAGACCCTGTACAGGCAAAGCACACCAGGGAGCGGGGGGTGGAGGTGGGTGGGGGTGGAATAATAAAGGCACCCCTTCTGTTTCACTCTCAGTCCACTTATTCCTCAGAAGGAAGGAGCAGAGAACAAATGATACAAACACAGACATAGAATTGATAAAATGGGTGAGGGACCAGATAAAGATCTTGCCCACACATCTGAGCAGAACACAAGAGAAGGACTGTCAAGAAAGCCATTGCATACTGGATTGGAGAAATAATCATGGTGATGATCTATCACAGAGTCACACCTACAATCTCACCAGGAGTGGATGAGGCAAAATCTAAATGCTGATATGCCATCCAAGAGAGCAAGGTGCCCCTCCCCATTCCACAGGAGAGGAAGGTCACAGAGTTGGGGCATCAGCCTCACAGCAAAGCTGCAATCTGAGGGAGAGGAAATGATCTACAAAGGCCTTCAGCAGATGCCTGTCCACACTGAGAAACCTCTTTACTGAATGGCACAGGGAACAGATTGGAGAAGACAGTCAACAATGAGAAGGCACTGATAGACTCCAAATGAGCATGGCCTGGCTGCCCAATGCAAAGTTAAGACTGAAAACCTATCAGCACATCTTGCTATCAGCACATTCTGTCCCAGAAACACAGTTCCTCACCCAAGAAAAGGACACTGCCACAGAAAAGGAAGAGAGAGACCAATGGACTTAACATAGATCAACAAACAACAAGGAGAGAGGGTCTGAGTGAACAGAGTGGGTGTCAGTGGGAGGGGAAGGCATTCCAATAACATTTTACCGATACTGTAAGAAATATAAAGAATGGATAAAAAAAATATTGTGACCTCACTTCTCAATAACACAATTCAAGTCTAAGATGATCACAGCTTATCCCATCTGCATTATTTCAAAGAGCATTTTAATATGGATTCTAAACCTGTATCATATTCTCCCAAAGACAGGAAGTATTGGGATTAAGAACACAGCCTCTTGAGCCAGAAGACTGGTGTCAAATTCCAGCTTCTTCATTTAATGGCTGTGTGACCTCAAACAAGTTACTTTCCCCCTCTGCACCTCTCTTTCCTCATGGAATGTAAAGGAGGTAACACCATAGTTGACACTGTGCTGTGTAGAAAAATGAACCTATCTCTTGAACACAGAATAGACATGAATTACGTATAGGAGAGAAGCTATGAAAGCATTCACAGTCTAATCTATCAGTTCTTTAATAATGTGTGGTATAGTGTGGGAGTAGTGGGTTATTCTTCTGTTCACTACAGGATTCTATAGATTTTAAGGCGTGTAAATAAAGTATCTATTTTACATTTCAGGAATACTCTATTTAGGGTAAAATAAACTATAACAATTGGGATTCAGTTTAAAGATATTTACAATGTTTAATTTACTGCTCGTGTTTACTATTCTTTGTTTCACGTTGATTTGATTTTCTCTTCTCTAACAGTGAGAGGAGCACAGGGTTCTTTCAAATGACTTCAATTTTAATCTCTCAGTCTACACCTTTAAAGTTTTCCAAGCGGTTTGGCCTCTGCACTTGTTACCTGGCTTTTCTTGGGCTGGAGGGTATTTCACTTTTAAACTTGGTAAGCTCTCTTCCTTGTCCACAGTTCATGTCAGTTATCCCCCCCCCCAAACAGATTTAGTATTAAAGAAATTGGAGATGCAACCTAATACTAACTCCTGCAGAAACCACTAGAACTCACCTTGTGCCATTTATCATGACAATGGCCAATCTCCATTAGGTGAAGTAGGTTCATTTTGCAGCCTATATAAGTCAATTTGTAAAACTGCCTGAGACACTAACAGATGATTTACTGAAATTGAGATAGGACTAAAGTCTTCTCACTAGCCACAAATTGTGTTCCTCAACCAAACAGAGTTTTACATGATTTATTTTTAAGAGATCCATGGTCTTCGTTGTTATTCACATTAGTTTTATCCTCTGGAAGCTGGCAATTCCTTTCTTGAGGTCCTAAACTTTGTAGGTATTAAAGAGAGATTTGAGAGCCCAATATTGCCAGGGGCATGTTGAGCACCCCCCACACACTTTCATCACCAGCTTGTCTAGCTCCCGGCATGTTTTTAATGTATGTCTTTAACTCCACCCATGAATCAGAATTATGAGCAGCTACAGGATTTTATTCTTGTTTGTGTTCATGAGTGATTTCCTCCTCTTACCCAAGGCCATGACAGGAATCAAGTATCTCTGACAGCCCAGAGCAAGACACATCCCTCCTGCAGCTTTTAAGATGCTTCCCGGATTTAAATGATCACAATTCTACAGCTACTACAATTTAAATATCAGCTGATGGTGATCAGAATAATGTATTTGGGTAGATACAGAGTTTCCACCACCCCAAGAATGTTCAGTGTGGTAAAATAAACAGAAGTTTCTGAATCTCATCTAGCTGACCTGCCAGAGGCGGTCGGAGGTACACAAAGAATAGGGTCTTGATGCTCTTATTTCCTTCTCCACATTCTCAGTCAGAACCATATTTCTCGAGTTAAAATTCATGCTTCCTTTTCCCACCATGCTGATGCTTAATCCTCCCATTCAAAGCTGAATACTGTCCAGACCTCTATTCACCAGTGATAAAATCCCAAATCCGTATTTTGGTTATTTTCTGGTAGGCTACGTGCCAAGCACTGGTAATGAGTTTTACATTCATTGTCTCGTTTTATTCAGGAAAAAGAAAGCTATTTCCTGTTCATAACACTGGTACACTTCATAAACAGTCAAAAACATGCAGGCCAGCAAGTGACTGGGAAAGAGAGATTTTAACTTACTCGTGTTCTCATGATTCTGAATGAAAACTAAAGGACTTTCTTAAAAGAATATACATCGTTTTGATAAATACACATACCCAAATTTCAGTCCTTGCCCTAACTTATCTAATTATAACTACATTTCACAAAATGAAATGGTAGCATAGAATAGTGAATTAATTTTCAAATGTCAAACAGCTGAAAAATCACAGTCAGTTTTGGGACGAAAGTGATCTGGTTGCAGAACAAGAAATAATTAAGGAAGACTAAACACTTGGCAGGTTACAAACATAAGCATTGCTGATACGGGGCAACTCGGCTAGATGGGCGGCCAGGGTCTCTGGTAGTGACATAGTTGAACATTGTATTGGGCACCATACTGTCCTGGTGGGCAGGTCTGAGAGACCAACAAGAAGAAAAACACACAAAGGGTGCACAAAGGGAGGCTGGAAACAGCTGGCAGAGAGAGGTGTGGGAGAAGTGAGAATGGTGGGCTGGTAAAGAGAGACAGAGTGGCCAGGCTGGGGGAAGCCCCCTGGAAAAGAGAACTGGTGGTGGCAAGGAGACATGCTGGGAGAGTGGCTGGCAGAGGAATAGCTGGTGTGGAGTTGGGTGCCAGAATGGCAGGCCGGGGTTAACTGGGAGGTGCTGAGGGCAGGCCTGGTGAATGTGGCTAGATGCTGCCAAAGGTGGGCCTGGTAAAGGAAGTGCATGGTGCTGCAGCAAGGTGGCATATTTGGAAAGCTGGTACCTGGAGAGAGCCAGGGATTTGGAAAACGGATTTTGCATCAGTATTTGTTGGAAAAGATTGAAGAACCTTGGAGAAGTTGAGCAGCTTGGAATACTGGGGAGAGAAATGAAGAGAAGATGGAAAAGAAAGACTGGATTTTGTGAAGTGCTTACCTCAGATTTGGAGGGGCAAAAGGGCACCATCTTGGACATGTGTCTTTGGGACCTTTGGGACTAAAAATGGTGACTGGGATAAGATAACTGACCACTTGTGGCATTACTGACTTTTTGTTTGACTTTCTATTTTCCTGGTTAATTTTCCTTATTAATAAAATCCTGCTGTTTAAATTGTAATGTAACTGGTGACTGCCATGTGCAGGTAGGAAAAATCTGGGTGGCAGAAGCCACATTTTAAAAGCGCTTTTTCCTTTGGCCTGTTGGTTGGAGGCTTCTGCCTGATGTGTACATGGTATCGTTACTTTTGTTATTTTCTTGCTGCAAGAACTCTACTGATAGAAAAGCAAATAAATGACTTTCATAGTATTGAATTCTAAGTTCAATGGTGTGGACGAGTCACAGGTCAGAGTCCCCAACAGATTTATCACTTGAATGGAAGGCAGAATGAACCAGATCCTTAATAAAATGCAACCAAACCAGAAGTCCAGTCTCCCAGCCCACATAAATTAACCTGGTTACCAGTACTTTTTCTAAGTCTTACAGATGAGAAGCCACACAATGCCTGCCTGCTCCTTACCTCTACAATGAAAGTGTCACATGGCACTGCACCCCCATCAGTTCAACTTTTATGATTATAAAGTTAGGCTTCTGCCCAAGGGCATCACAGCTATTCTCTGGTCAGTGCCCCTGACTGGTCCCATACTGCCTTTCACATTCCTTGCAGTTACAGTCTTCACACCATGATCACCCTGTGCAGAGAAAGGAAAGTAAAAGCGTATTTCTGGGCCAAGCAAATCCTGTATTTAATGTGAGGGTTTACTATTACAAGGCTACTTCTTGAAATGTTTCAACTGGATTTAAACTACTTCATGCTCATGTTAACCCTATGTGGTAAGGACACACTTTCCTTCAATTTTTGTATGAGGATATAAAAGCACAGAGAAGATAAACAACTTGTCCAGTAACTTGACTAGCAAGTAATTGGGGGGAAAATTCTAAGAAGGAGGGAGAAAGAGAGAGAGAGAGAGAGAGAAATTGAATCACAAGGAAATGAAAAAACAATGGAGGTTGAAAGAAGTACACAATTTTAAAGTCAAGAGAGACAACATCCTTTGTAAGTCTCAGTAAACTTGGGGAGGTGTGAAAGTAGCAGAAATTTTCATTGTCATTTAACATTTAATAAATTAAAAATATACTCATCTGATGAAATGACTCTTACTGTCTCAAGATAGTTACATATTAGTATAAGATAATTCTGGCATATAAATAAAAGTTACAGGACACCATTAAGAGAGCATGCATTCACAGTTGCCAGATGACTGTCCTCTGTGAATTCCTCTGCCTCTGTGACTATAGGTATAAAATTCAATTCCAAAAATCTTAGGGCAGTGATCTCCATCAAGGTGACATCATGGCCCGGTTGAGATCCCAGTCACAGGGCCTTTTGCTAGTCTGGCAAACACTGCTTCAAGTGCTTTAAGAAATCATTTGATGTTCACAATCACTTTTCATTGTGACAAGCTGAGGCAAATGTGATTCAAACAATACTTGAAAAAGGAAAAAGGGAAATTCATGGCTCTAAATCAGAAACAAGGTGATGAACTACTGCTGCTTCAATGAAAATAAATAAGTATACCTGTATTCCGATGTTCACCACAACACTATTCACAATAGCTAGAATATGGAAACAACCCAAATGCCTCAAAACTGATTGATGAATGGTTGAAAAAGGTGTGGTATATTTAAACAATGGAATATTGAAAAAGATGTGGTATATTTAAACAATGGAATATTATTGTTATCAAAAGTGACAAATATGAAGCATTTGTGATAACATGGATCGACCTAGAGGGAATCATGTTAGCAGAAATAAGTCATAAAGAAAAGATAGGAACCATATGGTCTTACCTACAGATGGGATACAGGACTAATAAACAAAAGGCCAACAAAAGGTCAAAATAAGCTAACAACAGCACTGAGGCAAGCAGCTAGGGAGGGGGTGGGGAAAGGGAAAAATCAGGGAAGAGAGAAACACAAGAAGATCAAGATGAAGGTTCATGGGTGATAAGGTGGAAGGAGAACCCCAGGAAATGCAATGATGTAATATATTTATAGATATGTACATATACATCTATACACATAAACATGTAAACAACAAAATGAGTAATAAAAAGGGGTAAAAAAAGCAACTAAATAAAAAAATTCAAAGGTAAAAAAAGTTTCATTTAAATCTAAGGCTCATCAATGTGTAAAAAGTGACACTGCCAGCATGAAAACCTAAATCTGTCTCTCCCCAAAGGCACCCAGCTGTCCTGCCATTAGACAGCAAAGAGTGAGAACTGTTGGTGGTAGGAACATCCTGATTCATCTGATTCACCCCCTCCCTCCCCCCAACCTCCAGCACCTTCACATAGGCTACTACCGCTTCCAGGAGCTGGAAGATGCAATGGAACAGATTTTCTCCTAGGCCCTCCAGAAGGAAGTAGCCCTGCTTACGTCAAGACTTCAGTCCAGGGAGACTTACTTGAGAAATCTGACCTCCAGCGTCATGTCTATGGGGAAAATGGACAACTTTAGAAAATGACCTGAGAAATCTGTAAGGACAAGATGAGTGAGTTGAATGTGCACCTACAATGAAATGTGTCTCTGTTTGAGTCTATCTATTTCAAAAATTATGAATTACTTTACATATGCAAAAGAGAAACTTGGTCAATAATGGCCATTTTAAATTTGGGAGAGTTAGGAATAATTCTTAAATCTGCGTTCAAGTGTTTTGCCTTTTGGGGAGGAGACCAGGCTGGGAACTTTTAGTCTACCAGATGGTTTCTTAAAAATGGAAAATAAAATTGAATAAAAAACCAGTGTAACAATAGTTTCCCATAGACAGTTTTGTATTTAGATCCCAGAAAGCTTTCTCCCATTCTTCCTGCCTCTCAGTTGTGAGCTTCTGAAGATGGCCTGGCTCCATTTCCCTTTTACTACTGACAATATGCTATTCCCAGTAAAGCTACCAGGTAAAACTGCAAGGTTCCATGCAACACTTAGGACACACTTATACTAGAAGTCATTCACTATGGAATTCAAGCTGATTGGATAACTGGTAACTATGCTGAATTTTAAACTCTATTAACAGGAAACATTAAGCATATTATCCATGTTCTACTACCATCACTTCTGCTCTTCAACACCATGAAGAGTTCAAATTTTCTTTCTTTATGTTTCATTCCATATTCAATTGCAAGTATATTTATGGAATTTGATTTTTTTCCTTGAGTGTCTGACTTTCAAAAACTCTATAAGAAGACACCCTAAAAGACATTTTAAGAGTGGGAAAAGTGAGATGAGGAGATAATAAATCAGTCATTTTTTTTTTTTTTTTGAGAATGGAATAGGAGTAGGGAGACTAGAAATGAATCCATGAATATAAATGCAAATGTTTTGAAATATATAAAAATATTAGTATGATGATGCTACAAATAAAAAAAGGGTAACACATATATTCAAAATAGTATTCTATAGAGGCTAAAATTGCAGTTAGTTACATTTATACATACTTTCATGTATGAAAACCTCAAAAAATAGCACTGTACAAAATAAATAACAAATTCTTACACTTAGCTAAACAATATCCTCAGAATCTAGGTTAGCATACATGTAGGTTCCTAAACGTATTATGACTTTTATGTGTCAGGAACTAATGGTTGTGATTTTTTTCTTTAATTCCCTTTCAATAAAAAATCATATTTAAGATTCGTAGTAAAGAAAGATGAGATTATTTTCATAATTCAATAGTTATAAAGGAGACTATCAAGGAAATGAGATTAAGCGTGTAGTCTAATTGGTGTTAAAATGTCAATATTCCAATACTGCCAGCAATAAAGTCAACTTAATTAGTATTTCTTTTTCTTAGCAAGCAATAAATCAAGTAGAAGACTGCAGAAAAATCAGCTGACTCTTATGAAACATTTTGGAATGGGTTTCTGGAAACTAAGATATCTCCAGATAAATTTTTAAATATGCTTGAAACTTCAGATAATGTAAGGATTCAGAATATCACATGCAAACTATGTAATCCTCCCAGTGCTTTTCACAGCTGTGCTTCTAATACATTAGCGTTTCCTAATTTCTTTAAATAATGAAAAGGCAGTAAACACTAGAATAATCAAACAAACAAAAACAACTTCAAGGTTGCAGGGAAAATAAATTATCAGGGTTTTCTCCCTTCCTCAATTAGCCTCTGTGACCAGCACCTGTGGTGTTGCCACCCCCCCCATAATTGTATACACCTGGGCCCAAGGGCATGAGTATGTGTGTATGAGCACACCTGGTCCTAGGAGGCAGTAATAAAAGGGCTGTATCACCCTGGTGGAGGGGTGCAGGGAATGGAGGGGAGAGAGCATAGAGAGGAGCTGAGGAGAACTTGAGAAACTAAGTGGCTCTTTCTTCACTGTTCATTATTAAAAGTTTGACAAAGGTAATCTTAAGGGCTATGATATACTTTGCCATAACCAAGGATGAACCTACTCAGATTGTGATGGTTCTAGGACATGGTGTTGTCAGATTATGATTGAATATGATATGTGAACAATATATGCCACATAGTTCATTTTCATAAATGATAGTTAAAACCGAAGTCAATCTTGGCAATTGAAAAGGGGGCATTCCCTGGTTCATGGAATAGCCTACCTATTATATGGCGTGAGGATGTGAAGGTTTATAAAAATTTGATATTCAGATTTTCTATTTTTTTCTTTTTTCAGTTTTAAGAAAATGATTTTGAGAGAATGTTTGTGTAAGGTAATTAAATGCATCAATTAGGCTTTTTGATGCCACTAATCAATGGCCACCGCCTGGGACCTTGATGGTGTTTATGCACAAGGCACTAGGAGTATGGATGCAAGACACATGCGTGCATAGATGCGGACACCTGGGCATGCATATGTGTGAATGTGCTCACCTGAGCGCAGAAGCAGGGACGAATGGGGTGGCACTCACAGCAATAAAATGACTTAGATGGCTGATAGTATTCCTACAGCACTAGGATGACCAGCAGTGCAATGCAGGGGAAGGGAGAGGGAAGGGAGAGGAGAGGGGGAGGAGAGGGGGAGGGGAGGGGGGGAAAGCGGGGGAGAGAGAACACAACAGCAGGAAGATTTGTGGGGGCTGGACGTCTTGGATGCCTGCCAGCTTCCAAGTACCCTTCTCCCTGGTCCTTCCCGGCCCATCTGCCTAGCCTGCCTGCTAGCCATACTGTTGGCCCAGCCTCTCTGCCCATTGTGCCTGTGTACCTGTTTCCCTGAATGCATTAAAGCTTGTAAAATCCATCAAGGGTTCCAGGAAGTTCATCATCAGTTTGCTCCAATCAATAGAGAACCTGGTCTGGACATGCTTGCCTACAGCTTGTAATGGTTTAAAAGTTTCCTTAAATGTGTTATTGTCCCATTTATGATGGAATTTCTGTCCTTTTCTTTAAAAATCTGAACTGGTTTTATCAGACAAAACCCAATGACGTGTGGTGACACTCACGCCAAGCCAGCTCTACAGTCAGCCCTCCAGGAGTTTCACAGCTGCATTCTATCTCTTTCCGCCTCACTCCGAGAACCCAGACAATGCACAGAGCAGTTACTCTCATCTGAGCTCTTTCTAGTTCTTAATTGTCCAGGTGGACAGATGAGGAAAGCCATCCTGGCCTTTTTACCCACTAGGCTGCTCTGATGGCAGTTGCAAGAGTGACCCTAAGTGAGACTGGTGGAGTTAACAACCTGTTAAAGAGATTCATGAGACAGGGATGGCTGTTTTTGAATTTTGTTACTAACTTTTGGAATTTCTGGTTACAAAGCAATGTTCTTTGAAATCATATGGTTACCAAAAAATGCCAAAATTTGAGCTATTGCTTGTAGGCAGAGACTTGAAGGGCTTTGAGGAAACAGCACCCCATGGAAGGACAGTGAAGAAATGGTTGTAAGTAAAATAGCTGTGCTGTGCAGTGGTGGAAAAGGTGACAAGGTGGAAAAGGTGGCACTACTGTCATCTGCAGTAATAAAAGCAGAACATGTGTGTAATGAATGTGTGACTTTAGCTAAGAAGATTTTCATGCAGTTTTCTTTTAGCTGTATAGGCTACAGCTAAAAGTGAACTAAGTAGCAAAATGTTCAGTTATTAAGCAGAATTTAGAGGAGACATTTCCAATGCAAGACTTGTAAACCTGAAACTGTTTCTCATTCTCAATTCCTGCCAGCAAAAGATTTGCCAAATAATTAATGGCTGCTTTAGCGGGGGGGAAAATCAAATACAGTCCCTGATAGGAAAACATGATGCATGAGGATCAAGATGTTAATGATTCCTATGCAGGTCAGCTCTCTGATACCTGCATCCAATTTTCAGCCTGTAGCTTCTCGTCTCTGTATATGTGATAGAGATTTACCTTGCAAACAGTTCATCCTGATGATGGATCTGTAGTGAACGCTAACATTGATATGACTTCCCCCCCTGCACAACATTTTTTTCTCCAGTAGTTATGCAAACTTGAAACACTTCTTCAGTCTTGACTTGTGATCTGCACCTTATCAGCTCAGAGGTCACTGCTCAATTTCTGTTTTTTCTTTCTTTTTTTTTTTTTTTATTTTTTTGAGACTAAGTCTTGCTATGTTGCCCAGGGTAGTCCCGATTCCCAGGACTCAAGTGAACCCTAGCCTCAGCCTCCCAGGTAGCTGGGATTACAGGCACCCAGCTGTTTTTTTTTTGAGACCAGGTCTCACTGTGTTGCTTGGGATAGTCTTGAACCCACGGACTCAAGCAAGTCTTAGCCTCAGCTTCCCCATCAACTTGTTTGCCCTGTCTTGTGGTAAGGAAATTATCCCCATTCAGATAACCTGGCTAAATATAAGGCACACCTCAGGTGTGCCCCTATCTCATCGGACTTAGTCTTGCAGCCTACTGCTTAATGCCTAGAGATAGTTCACTAATGTATCATGTTCAGTTTGGTAGCTGTTAAGATAGGAGGAAAGTAAAGTACAATCTACTCTTATTATGGTTGAAGGTATATTTGTCATGAGCTCATATTCACGTGGACTTATCATTATGTAAGAATATATTATAATTTGGGTACCAGTTTCTGCCCTTGTCCTCAGTGTTTTAACACTACAGAGAAAAAAAAAACCCTATGGAAGATGAAATGTGAAATGTAAAACCTGTATGAGTGCAGTGAGGGCACAGAAATGTTTTTTTTTGTTGTTGTTTCATTTTATTTTTTTTCTTCTATATTGAGAAACATTGGTCTACAACATCTGTGGTACAGAGGTATAGGTTCCCAGCTCTTCAGATAGATTATACCACATTTCGCCCACCATCAAAGCACCACCTTAGCCCCCACCACAGACACCTGGGAGCTCCTCTGTTTTTGCATGCCACGGCTCCGCCCTCTCTGGTAGCCTCAATTGTAGTCAGATTTGGTTTGGTTTTTGACTTGGTTTCTGATCCTGCGTTTCATCTTCCTATATTCCAGTTGAGTGAAACCACCAGCATGTTTTTCTCTTTTCTGACTTATTTCCCTTCTCATAACCCCTCCAGTCCCATGGATGTTGTGACAAAATGACAAGATTCCATGACTGTTTTATAAAAGCTGGATAGTAATCCACCATGCATCTATATCATATCTTCTTTATCCACCCATATGTGTTTGGGTACTTAGGTTATCTCCATGTCATACAACAAATCCTCCTCAGCAATGGTGAGGGGGGCATCAGGCTCACCAATCTGTAGAGGTTCCTTATTGGGTCTAGAAGTTACACAGGCACACCAGGCAGGGCACGACAGGGGAACAGGCTGGGGCTGGGGAGCTCACCAGCACCCCAAATCTTCACACTCTTTTCCTGGGTGCTCTGTCTGGCATTCTCATACTCGTGAATACTCTCTGTGCTCCTTGATCCCCTCTCTCCTAGACCCAAATGTGCACACTTACACACACCCACTGAACCCCACAGTCTTGGGGAAGAGGTAATACTACAGAAGCAGCTCATATAGGCCAGTGGAGGAAAAGCCTGACCAAATCATTAACCCTACACTCCATAACTTGACATTATAAGTAGCAGAGTTTATTCCTGAGTATAGAAGGTTCAGATTCACATAGCCTGACTATTTCCTATAGGAAAGTTAGGCCTATCTTTGGGATGCCTCAAGACAACCTTAAACTGATACTATGTAGCAGTGAGAATGAACCATCTACTAATACATGAAGTATTTATCCCAAACAATGCACCTAAAACTAAATGAAGTGGGATCTAATGTTGTTATATATATATATATATATATATATATATATATAACAACACAACTGTAACTGTGCTAAGGAATTTGAATGGCACCTACCCCCAGGGCAACACAGAGTCTTTACAGGAGCAAAGCATGTCTTTGGGGTATCAACATCTGTTCTTTAGTTGAACAATAGCTACCATAGCATGTTTACCTTGTAAAAAGCCATCCCTTTCTGGATGTACGATTTTCTGTAATTGTCCAATATCTCAATATACAGTTAGAAGGCCTATTTAAAAAGTGATCCAGAAATTTCTTTTGAATGATAGCAGGGAAGACTGAAACTCATGTAAAATTAAAATCGTTTAAAAAAATTGAAATGATTTAAAAAGTGACTGCATAAATTCAACACAATGTTAACCAAGGTCTTTTTGAGGTCTTATTTAAACATGGAACTATTCTCTCATAACCCGAGGGCCTCACTAGAGGCCGGAAATGTCCCAGGAGCACTGGCAAGAGGCCAGGTCACTTTAATGGAACAGTTAATTGAAAGATACAAAGAAAAAAATTTCCCAAAGCTGACACATGGCAGTGTTTTCCTTTCTAATTATTTCCCCCATGTCTCTATTGAGACTAAAACCTTAATATAGGTTGTTCTATTAGCTCTAGCCACTTCTAGTTAAATATCCTTCAACTCCTACTTTTTCATACTATTTCTCCTTAATAGATGCACTGATGTCATTCATGCCAGCTGCTATCTGTTTAGAGAGTAGAAGGGGAAGGTGTAGACAGGCAGGTTTAACAAATAAATTGTGAGTAATGAACAAAGACTATTTTTTCCTGTTCACTTCTAAAAGAAAAATATCCTAGTGTCAAGGTATCGAAATCTTGACCCACTGATCTGAATTCTCATTTGTTTTAGACTGCTAGTATCCTTGGGTAATCTTATCTACAATGGGAAGAAGGTACTTTATTAAATTGTGCCTTCCAAAAATTCCCTTAAGTTCACTAATTGCTTTAAGTCACATGTGATATACTGAGTTTCATAGTGTACAAAGTCTTGTATTAAGAAACTGAGAAAATAACAAAAAAATGATTTTGAAAGACCATACCATAAGAGATGTTCATAGGAATGTTAAGTCATGAGTCATGGATCTGGAATTTCTCCATCTTGTTCTGTGGTTTTAAGTTAAAAGGAACACCTAGAATGTACGATATATAAAGGTAAAAAACTGAATAACCAATTAATTCAGAATATATGTATGTGTATACATAGACTATATGTATTTTATATATGTATATGAGCAGATATACATTTACAAATACAAAGAATATATGAAATCTGTTCACCTATAGATATAATTATTGTATATGACTTATACTACATCTATATGTTAAATGCCAGTGAGAACAAGCCTTCAATTGTAATACAACAGAATCAAAGGCCATGTAAATGGTAATATAATATCTATAGCTTCAAGCTAAATAAATTGGCTATACTCAGTTTTCTGTGCTTCTGCGTTTATCATTCATTCTGTCTACATTTTATGATCTTCTAGGTGTCTACATGTCACACAGTATCCTTCATCAGGATAACAACCCACCTATCCTTTTGTTCACTATCCCCTCCTAGCTAGTTTAATCAGTCACTAAGGTCAACAGATCACCTCAGTGGCAGATCACTGGGTGAGAAAAGAGCACCTAGAACAGAGATAGTCGATCATAGAGAAATTCCCTTAAGACATTTGCAAATTTGTGACCAAAAAACTAGAATCAGAACTTGAGAGGACATAAAGGAAGAAATAAGAGCACACAGAGGGAGGTGATGAGGCAAGGGAGTCATGAGAGACAAGGATAGACAGAAGTTATTAGTCAAAGCTGTGAATAAGCAGAAATCAACACCTAGACAGAGGCAGTGCTGAGAGATGCCATCTGGAGTATTTGTTTTATAGAGAGGAGATTATTTAGCTCATAAGTTTTGTTTATTTGGTTTTTCCTGAGGTCTTGTTTTCAGTGTAATAGTATATGATCTTCATATAGCACATGAGATAAAGAGATGATAATTACTGTTTTTCTCTAGCACCATGAAGAGATTCTGTATTCTTTAAATATGATCAGGTTCTTATTATAAATGAAGTGTAACTATTTCAAACTAAACATTTTGGATCTGGCAAATAAAGCGTCTACTTCTTTTCAAGTAGAAATGGTCATAGGGTTATAGAGAGAGATTGAGTAAGCAGGAAGTAACTGTAAGGTTTATTAGTTCATCTTCCTACAGCTAAGCCATCCCAAAAAGTCAATTTTATTCTCCAAAACACTTGAGATGGAAACATATTTTCCTTGGTAACTACTTCTCATTTTATATAATCTGTACAGTCAAATAGGTCTTCCGAAAGCAAGTTCAGTAGTAAATGAAAAATTAACGACATTTCTTTTTCCAATTCTTTCGCTATGCATGACTTTTTTTTTTTTAATAGAAGCTGCCTGAATTTTATCATCACTTTTGTGAAATTACTGAGGTTTTAAATGCTGGGAAATTTTATAGGAACAAAAAACTCTAAAAACAGTTGGTTATTATTTTATGAGATTGCCTTTTGAGTTACAGTGAATTTTTTCAGTCTATAATCTAGGAGTGGAAAGAAGAAAAGGGAACTGATGACAAAGAAGAAACGGAATAACTACAAAGTTGCTAAAAATTCAGTAAGAGGTAGAATTGCTGTAATTATAAAAACACATGGCTTATGGAAAAATATGCCTTCCTCACAGTAAATCATCTCTGCCTTAAGGTTAAAAAAATGCATTTATTCTTCAAAATTAAATAAATATTAAGGATGTTGTTGTTTAGCTTTTAATAAGAAAACTGCTAGAAAGTAAACATGCACACATATGGATTAGTAAATATATAACCCAACATTAGACATGTAACTGACAAATTAAATAAAAAATTATTTGAATCATGGTTTTGTCAATATTTTATGATATATAAAAACAACTTCTATAGCCCTAAAAGAAACTAATTTCTATAATGGTTACATTTTCCCCTCTTGTTTTTTTTAAAAATATTAACTAACTTGGATGAAGTTAGACATAAGTGAGGCCTGGTTGGTACTTTGTTCCTAAATGAAAATGAACAACTTGTTCAAAAATTAATATTCAGCATTCTCAAGGGTATCTTTTAAACTGCAAAGTGAGACTTTCTGACACAGTTTGTATGAAAACTTGAGCAAAGTGAAATAGTTGGTATTCAAAATTAAACATACGTTAAATTACCATAATAAGAGATCAATTTAAGGAAAAGGCTGCTTGCTACATGACGTTTTTTGTGTAATTGCTTTCACTCTGTCCATGACAATTCTCGATCTGACTCTAACACTGCAGCAATGGAAAACATATGGTAATATTTCTTTTTAGGTTTATACTTTGATATTCCTTATTTTATCATATTTTAGGCATAACAAAGATGTTGAAAATCTGCTTCTTTCCCTCTTTCAAACATAAGCTTCTGTGTAGATAAGGAAATAGTTCTTTTATTGCTCAAATAATACAGGTTACACAAACTGTGACTTTACTTTTGAAAAGAGAATAAATGGGACACTATTTTGTCATGACCTTGACTCCAGTGAGCCATGTCTGTGAATGTACTGATGTTTGGGGCCTTAAAAATGGTATTTTCCAAGTCTTGGCTATTGTTTCTAATTTTTTAAACAAAACCTTAACACTGCATTCTTATGTCTATAGTTAGATTAATCTGTAGATTTAATATTTATAGATGATTAATATAGATTAATATCAATATGCATAGATAGATTAATGTGAGAAAGTACTGAAAATTTTAAAAAGGGAAGGTGAATAAAATACCAATTTGGGGGTAATTTTAAAAAAATATATTGAAAATTATTATTAACATTCCAGATACCTTAAAATGTACTCCTAGTCAACAAGCTGCAAATGGTACAGGAAATTGACTCTGTCATCATGATAGAAACTAGAAACATTTATCCATCAACACTGCTTGCAATACCCAAGCAAAACAGAAGACATTCTAGAGAATCTCTTTGTCTCCCTAACAGTATGATGTAAGTTGGCATTTTCTTTACAAAGAAAGGTCCCCAATCGCTCCGAAGGTCCATAAGTATTGGGATACACTACCATACTTGATTGTGTCTCAAAGATCTAAGAACAAGTGACATCTTTTGACTACATTTTCTCATGTAGAGAAACATCCCTTCCCTATCTCTAAGAGTTATTATGGAGATTGAATGCATTTTAAAGGATAAGGAGTAAATTTTATCTAGCACATTTTAAGTACTTAGTGAACATTAGTTATTAATATTGCTAGCATGCTACACAGTGAAGAATAACTACTTTTTATTCTTTTAGTTCAAACTGAAACATTCAAAACTTTTCCTAATTTGAGTCAAAATAGATTACTTGGCTCCTCTATTAATAAAAATAAGATGTAAATAATTTATTAACTTTCAGGTTAGTGTTGAACTTTCATTTATATTTGCTTTTAAATATTTTAATTGAGCTAACATTGCCTTTGAATATTATGTTTCAGTGGTGTACTATAAAGTATTATATATTATTACATTAAGTTCACTACTACAAATATTATTTCATCTTCATGATACATTTGACCCCCTTTACCTGATTTATCTACCCTACTTGCCCCCCATTCTGGTCTTATTTACTTCATGTAGGTCACTGGTCAAGGATCACAGAGGATCTGTGGTAAAGTGCAAAATCCTAGAGGGCAGTAGTAGGCCTTTCCGTGGAAATAGTATACACTTACCATTTGCTAGCACTTGACTTTTAACAATGTCCTTGGGATGCTTTTCAAAAATAAAGGTAAGAGTCCATGGAAATATAGGTATTATATTCCACTTCCGAAAGCAGAAAGAACCTTTTTGGCAAGTGTACTTTTTCACCTAGAACACTGTTTTATGAGAAATGTATATGTCTCTGTGTTTGTGTGTGCACACATATGAGAACATTTTTTATGAGAAATGTGCATAGCTAGCATCATAGATACCTAGAGAGACAGATGCTTAATTTGCCTCATATGATTTCATGCCAAAATGATTATAGAATTTTCCCTTCAAAGCTGAGCTACCTTTGAATCAGGAGTTTTAAAGCCACTTATTCTAGAATATTATTCCTTTATGGCAATATGCCCCCTCCCCTTAGTCTTTGTCCACATCTACTTTTCTTTTGGAATAAAGTGTTAGTGCTGAGCAAACATGCAGTGGCAGGAGGACTGCAGGACTGGTAATGCCTCAGGCAAGGTTACCAGGGAAGAGCCTAGATGGTTGACCCCAAAGGCTATCACAAGGGGCCAAGTCAAGTTCCTACCAGTCAGACTTATGGAGCGGCCTGATACAGATAAAGGGCTGAACTCTGGTCCTGATGCCCATAATTGCCCAAGCCAGGCTGGATATGTTGAGGGCAGAGGCCAACTTGAGGTGAACCTGCCTCTGACATCCTAAGCCAGGAGGCTGCAGGGAAGCAGACAGATTTAAGCGGCCATTTGGTGAACCTTCAAATAGGAGTGAAGAATGTAGACTTATTTCCTTTTCATAGGAAGGCAGCTGAGGAAGACAGCACCCCACTGGGAGGTGGGCCTTTACCCCTGAGGTGGGGAGGGGCCCCTGACCTCAGATGCAACAAGCCTCTGCCATACCCTGGCAGCTCCTCCAGTTGTAGCTCTACCTCATACTGCTGCTGGGTAGTTGAATTTTCTGTCCCTCTACCCTGCTAGTTGTTCCTCTCCCTACATCCTGCTGTTTAGAATAAAGTGCTTTATTATATTGTTAATCATTTTGTTGTTTACATATTTATATGTATATATGTGTGTATATTTATATATGCACATATATATTTACGTATATGTATGTAAATTTATGTCTATGTGTATGCATGTGTAAACACACACACATATAAATCATCATTGCATTCCCCAGGGCTCTCCTCCCACCTTATCACCTGTGAACCTGTCCCAGTTCTGTTGTTAGCTTATTTTGACTTTTTCTTGGCCTTTTGTTTGTTATTCCTACATCCCATCTTATAGGTGAGACCGTGTCTTTTTCATTCCAACTTGTTTCTGCTAATATGATTCCTTCTAAGTCCATCCATGTTATCACAAATGCATCAGATTTGTTGGTTTTTATTGCAGAATAATATTTCATTGTGTAAATATACCACATCTTTTTCTTTATTCTTTTTTTGTATCACCAAAGGCCCTTTTGTCTTCGTTGGTGGTGTATGGCTGCACCCAGAACCAGCGAAGGAGATTCTGATTCGTAGGCAGTTTAATGACCATTTGCCTAAATATATTAGGAAGAACACTGAAGGTTGTACAGTGTATGCCCCCTCAACATATCATGTAAATGATTAAATTTAGGAATCAATTTGAGCTTTATGCCCATAAATAAAGAAAAATATGTTATACAAGTTCCCACTTATAATATTCATTAGTATCTTAATTTATAATAGCCATTATTGTTAGAGGAGACAATTCACTTTAAAGTCCTTTTATTTTGCATGCACCCACAATCAGTCTTTACATAGAAGTCCAGTCCCCTAGAAGGAATATTTTACCTAATGAATAATAATAAGTCATGATCCAATATGCTGAATACACCAGATGATTAATTTGCTAATAATTGCTTCATTGTGGAAGACAGAAGAACATAACGATTGAGTCTACAGGTTTTGAATTCTTACTTCTAATGTTCAAATCCTAATACTACAATTTACTGATTATTACTCTATTAATTCTCCAACCAAATGAAGATAATAGGATTAACTGTATTTCATGGGGTTATTGTTAGTATGAAATGTGCCTATGCACTATAATTTCATTCAACAAACACACATCATTAGCATGGGGATATGTTAGGCTAAACCACAAGTGATTGCTGTCTGTCACTTTCTGTCAAATATCAGAAGTTTTAGATGATTCAGTCTAATACACACACGTGCACATGTGCACACACACACACACAAATAATTTCCAGAAATTTCAAAAGAAATTCCACAGGAGTTAGCAAGAAGAACATTTCTTCCCATTTTTTTTTCATAAACACAAACAAATAAGTCACCGAAAAAAGTTAAACTACTTCTAGTATATACTATGGATGAGCCTAACTTTACCCATCTCTCATACTCATGTCTAAAGTAATATTACACAATGAAAATTCAGAATGAAGCACTTCATGAACTTGAAGAACTGTAAGTCATCAGATGTTTAAGATATGTATAGAACAAAAAGTTTTCCATAGTTAATTTCTTTGTAAAACATTTTAGATATCAGTATATGAAATTGATTAAGTACTTTAAGAACTTGTGTTATCATAAACTAACATACATATGCTGACTCAATGCACATAAATTGTATTAATTCAATGTACAGTTATAACCTGTACAAAATATACTGTATATTTTGATCATATATTAATTCAACAAACCTATTTACATATCAATCTGGCAATGTCAGACATTGAAACATGAAGATAAGAGACAGAATCTTTGTTTACAAACAGACAATAATCATTGGAACAACAGAAGTTTAGTTACAAGGCCGTCAAAACAGAGTCAACAGTCATTCAAATGCAAAAACTCAAAATTCATTTAATAGGGTCAAAGTTGTTGATATTTCTGAAAATGAGCTATTAAAAGGCTCTTATATAGAAGATTATCCATCCTCTACTATGAATTACATCACATACTGAAAACCACAGGTTCTTATTTGATTTGAGGCATGACCTAGCAAACAACAAAAGTAGAAAATGGAAGAATAATAGGTTAATCATAAATCTGTTTCAGAAATGTTGTATAACTGTTCGTATTGCCAGTGGTTTCTTCTCAAAATAGAAAAACTTGCAACTAAAAAATTCAAATACTCATAAATATTCAGAAGGTGACACTCTTCCCATGTAAGACACATAAGAATTTTCCCAGTGCTGCCATTATACTAGTAAAAAAATAAGTGCATATAGCTACTTTGAAAAGATGCTGACTAGCCATTTGAATTTAAAAATTGATTCCCTTGGCAGTCAAAAAAAGCACGTGTGTATATTTATTATATGTGCCTCAACAGAAATGAGAAGTTGGACTCTCATAGAAATGTTTGTTAAAAAAATCATACTGGAACTCCAAGAAATAAATAAATAATCATACTGATGTTTGAGGAGAAAAACAGATTATTGCCAACTAAAAACGTCTAATTCTTTGTGTAAATCTTTCTGTTGTTTGAAATAGGCAGCAATAAAAACAAGTCTTACTAAGTTTATTGTTCCAAATTGAAAAAGTTATAAAATCCTAATTGTTCTATCAGTATTAAAATTCATTGTACTCTTCAATTCAAGAAAATATTCTATTGAATATTGAACTTTTGATCTAAGTTTAGACAGTGTCAATGATTTTACAATACTAGAATTAGAGAGTGGGACCGCATAATCTTAATCATCTCAAATGCCCGTGTTTCTCCTTGGAGTAATTTAAGGACCTTCTAGGTTCAGAAAAGTCTAGGAATATGGTATCACTATTTTGAATGACACCTGGTAGCTGACTTTTTGTCTTTTTTCCCAAAGACATCAAAATTAATTTAACATTTTCATTGTTTAATCAACATCATTTCCTAAACACTTCCAGGTTTTCATGAACAAATGAAATTTGAAGGCGCATGTCAGACAAAAACTAATTATAAGAATAGATTGAGGTGACATCTTAGTTCTGTGAGCTCTTCTGATCTCTCACACCATTCTATCATTTTATATCACCAGATTAGATGTGCTTAATATCTCAATTATATTATATCAGTATTTATATAGTCATTCCTTGGCCCAGGTCAAACATTTGGTTGAAAAGTATTTGCTTTTTCATGGCAAGAGTTTATGGTCTGAACTAGAAGGGGAATCTCTAATAAATTTTATTCTACTTTTTAAAATAATCTCAAATCAGATTACAATTGGTAAGGCAAATTACTGTAAAATGAGAATATTTACCGCCTTTGGAATGGAGCTTAACAATTTTAGGGGCTAGAATTTGGTTCACTCTAATCTAATAATATTTTTTCATCATTCATACTGATGACACTGTGGGATTTAAGAGTGAAGTTTGCTTTAAAAAATACAAAACAAAACAGAAACAATGAAATGCTGATTACTAGTTAAGGGTAGATGGGGTATGAGACTGACACTACAAATTTGCAACAACTATAAACTACGTTGATACAACACATTGAGTTTAGACAATACTGTACAACAATTTTGTAATATATTACTATAGGATATAATATGACAACATATAAATGTTTCAAAGAAACACATTGTACAACTTAAATTTATAAAGTGTTTAAGTCAAATATATTTATTTGAAATAAATAAATATGATTACATCACAAATAAATATGATTACATCACATTCACAGGAAAATACATGATAATCTTTCTGACTTACAGGTAATTTAATGATATCTGCAAAGTGTACAAACAGCCATGAACATTGAGGCAAAGGAGATGGAGCTAAAGTTCTGTCCACTGAAAAAGATCAACATAAGAATCAAAAAAGAAAACATAGGTGCAAGGTATAAAACCTTCAAGAACACTTTCAAAATATTTTTCCTTTCTTTTGCCCTGTGCAACACACAAATGGACACACTTCTCTCACCTTTGAAATGGTGGCTTTGTGTCCCTTAAATAATGACTTAGCTCCATGAAGATGAAAAGAAATATTTTACCACATCTCATTTTTATATGTTCCACTTAAAACCCAACCTCTCAAATGTTAATTTTATTAATTAAGGTTCCTCCTTTAGCCTTTGACCAATGAAAGTCTGCAGAATTGTTCATCCCCTTGGGAACTACACTAGAAAACGTATGTACATATATTGGGCCTACATTACCCTTAGATAGCCATGCGACTGTTCTTCACCATGATAAGAGATACCAAACTAACCCAATGATACTGTTTTAAGAATAAACAAATTGAGGCTAAGGGAAGTTAAGTCACTTGCCTAAAGTAGCACAGCTTAGTCAGTGCTACTGAAGTGAATGTGATACTACTTACTGCCTCACCCACCTCAAAATTTTGCTAACCTCAGTGAATTGGTGAGACTGTCTCCTTTTATCTACACCCACACTAGCCAATGTTGATGCCATTCCAAATCCTGGTTATTAAGTGTTTATTGTTTAAAATGGATTTAAATTTATATGTTGCTGTTTCACATAGAATGCAATTCATTGACTTTCATTTCATAAACTGTACATATTTTCTTACTTAGATATGGAAGAAATATGTGTCCCACTAGCTCCCTTCCATACAGAAAATTGTAAATGACTCAAGTCACAGAGATACTTGTTTTCAGCAGCTCCACTCAGGCGCTGCACTGCAAAAACCATGTGTACACTCATTAACTATGGCTATTTGACAAAAAGAATTTACACTATGCCTTCTTCTAATGATATTAAGACAGAGTTCCCAATTAGTACCTGTGGTGATTTACTGGTCCTGCTCCAATGGTAATGATGGAAAATGCTTTTCTACTATCATTTAATTAGTCCAGAACTCTAGTAGAAATTTGTCTTTAAAATGTACCAGCAGAGGAAAGATTAAGAGTGGCCATAAAGAACCTTGCACCAAGACTGGACAACTTTAATAGCACAGCATTGGTATTAAGCACTATCAATAATAGAAGTAATCCTTTACCATAAAAGAGGTAGAAAAAGACATCTTCAGTTTTACAGGGCTTACACTCCCTATCTGTATAATGAAAAGGCTGGCCAAGCACATTTGAAATATTCATTTCCCAAAACAGGCTCTGAAACAAAGTGATCCTGAGGAAGAAGAGCATGCCGATAACTACCCTACAATAAATGAGAAGTAATTCCAAAACAATGAAGTAATTATGGTTTGTTTAATTGCATATGGCTCATCATGCCACAGCTTCGTATTTCTGTCTCTGTGTGCCCAACAAAGATTTAATCCCTTAATAAAATCAGGAATTTAGAGTTATTTTCCTGCATTTTATATAGCAAATATAAATGGTTCAGAATGGTTGAGAAATTATAATAGCTCAGAACTCTTGTGCTATTACAATAGAACAAGTTAAGTTAGCAACTTTAAAGAATAAAATTACAAATACTGAAGCTATCATGAATGAAACATACCATATTATGCTTTAGAACCACACAATGAATTAGAGTAACAATATTAAAAACCTTGATAAATTATGTTCCTTGAGCTTTCCAGATGATTGTAGAGGAGAAGCTACTTGTAAGAAAAGAATAACTTCAAACAAATAAAATAAGATTTGTGTTTTCTGGTAGTCAAATGTGTTTTTCAGTACTTTACAAATGTAGATATTTCATTTGCTTTTATATTACTGAACTTTATTTTCAGTAATGAGAAAAAATTAGAGATAAATATTAACTATCACACAAATTAAAAAGAATATCAATTTCATCTCTGCTCTTAGGCATGTAAATGCAAAAATACAAAGTAATTTTCATAACAAAGTTATCATAAGGCCTTTAGGTTTCATTTTTAGCAAACCTGAGTCAATCATGACAATTCACATATTAAAATGTAATAAGTCATGTATCTAAAATAGGCAGAAAGACTTTTATAAGGCACATTAAAGTGGAGAGCTTTATGTCATATCAATTATTTTATTGAGATAAGATTGTTTTAAAACACATTTAGAGGTATAAATTCATACGCTCCAGGTATTAATAACACCAGACTCACCACCAAGTCACCCATATATAAAAGTAGAGGGTTTTTAACGTTTTAATTATAAGAGATCTGATTTGCAGTCATGCTAGGAAATGGAAATTATAATTTTATTTTTTAAAGAGACTGCAAAAACTTGGAGGGGGATTCTGTTAAAACTAAAAAAAGTGACTAATTTCTGGCTGAACAAAACTTTAAATATATATCAAGAGACAAATCAATGTAAAAATGTTTGTTAGAGAGGAGTTATTATCGTCTCTGCAGAACAAGCCAATAATACCAGATGGTTAGAAATAAAATTTCCCAAGTACTTATTAGATTTCTTAATTATAAAAATAAAAGGTTCTTTTAGACTGAGAATATTTGATACATTTTATCTTTTTAATTGAAAGCAATGCTTTTTAACTAGTCATCACTTCAATACCTAAATTATATAATTTATAGTACATTGCCATTTATTCATTTTACAACAGTGAAAGGTATCATAATACCCAAGTTTATCAATTTAAAGCATAAGAGATAATCACTAAAAATATTATGTGTAGCTATTACTGTAGACTTGAGTTTGCATAAAAATGTTGTCTTACTTTATCACATGTAATTTTCCCCAGCCACACCCTCCACCCATTTTACCACTTACTGGAAAAAAGGGAAGGCTTCTTTAGATTTCTACACTATTTTAAATCCCAGTTATTAGTAGCTGTACCTACTTTCTCTGCTTATCTGTGAATGAGCCAGTCATAACTTGTTTCAAACCAGTCCCTCTAATTATGTAGTCTGTTCTATTTTCTCTCACAACCTCACATACCTTGATCAAACTTGTCACCTTTCCTTTTCTTTTATTTTCTTTTTTTTATTGGTGACTAGATTTTGCTATGTAGTCCCAAACCTGTGGACTCAAGTGATCCCTAGCTTCAGCATTCCAAGGCTGGGATTACAGGCTCACACCACCATGCCCAGCTATTTTTTGAGTCTAGGTCTCACTATGTTTCCTGGGGTAGTCTCAAACCCACAGAATCAAGCAATTCCTAGCCTCAACCTCCCAAGGCTGGGATTAAAGGTGCGCATCACTGCACTCGGCAAACTTGTCACCTTTTCCACACCAACTTTTTGCACTAGTGCATAAACATTTCCATTAGCATAAAAACAGTACCAATATATTGTTTCTTCTTCCACATAAAACAAAATAGCAAACAAGAGTCACTCTACTTTTAGCCCTAGACACAATCCAGGTCATTTCCGTAGCTGCAAAGCAAAATTCCAGGAAAGCTAAGTTTGTTGTCTCCAGTTTCTTTCCTCCAATTATCACTTAACTCACTCAAGTCTTCACCTTTATCACACCATCAACACTGCTCTGGTTATGGCCATTTAGAACCTACATGTCAAATTCTTTGGTCAATTCTCTGTCTCATGCTAAACTTTATTGTTTAGAACATTTGACTGGACTAATCTTTGCCATTACTTCTTACATGTTCTTCAATAGATGTACATGTACATGCTCTTCAGGAGAACACCGATAATTTTCCTCCTAATTCCTCACTTCTTCCCAGTCTCTCTTCCATAGTCCTCCTTTTTCCAAAATGTCTTCCTAATCTAGTGCTCACTAGTTGCATTCCTGACCTCTTCACATTTTGGTTCAAACTTACTCCACGAAGAAGCATAGAAGTCACGTGATTTAAGGACATTCCAACAACTCACAAAATTTCTCCTGGTTCAGACCTTTCTTCTCGACTCCAGGTTCTTTATCCAACTTTTCAAAACTCAATTCCTGATCTTTTTTTCTAACCCTACCTCAAACTTAAGCTCTTCCATTCTAGTGATTGACAAATCCATCATTCTAATTTCTCAAGCCAAAAACCTTGGATCCATCCTTAAATACTTTCTGCTATAGTGCATCTGTCAGAAGTTACTGTTGAATTTATCTTCAAAACATATCCGTGGCTGATTACTTATTTCTAACATGTCCACTGTGTATCTCATGTAGAATAATCTAAGAGTCTCCAAACAGATGAAATGGCCAGTGTGGACAGGCAGAAAGGATTGAGTGGATAGAAGAAGAGACTAAGATTCCTGCAGAGTAGTTTAGGTCTAGGTCAGAACCTTGAATTTAACGCTTGACCATAGCAAATTACTAGAATATTTTAGGTAGGAACGTGACATAACTTGTGCTTTAAGAAAGATAATTTTCTTGTAGGAGAGTGAATGGCATACGAGCAAGATTAAAAGAATGAAATAGGCAGCATTTTAATAGACTGAGAGAGAGGATGATGAAAGGGTATATGAAAAGAACACAGACACAGGATTAGGATAGAGAGCACAGGACTCACTGAAGGTTAGCTGAGGGAAGGTCGGGTCAAAAGAAATGTAATGACTAGGTTCTTTGTTTAATCAACCTGGTAATTGTATTGTTTATTTAGCAAGTTAGAAGATATGAATTTATCACTGTTCCTTGGTATCGTCAAATCTAAAACCAGAGACTCTTCCCATGTAAATATTCTATAGATTTAAAACATTAATTCAATAAAAATTTGCTATTTTAAATAAGAGATGTATGCACACAAATGTAAAGCTTCTCTGCTTTAAATAAATGTCTTAATCATAGCTTGGTCATACTGATAAATTACTTTTCACAAACTTAGTATCACAGACTGGAAGCGTCTATGACGTTTACAATTTTAAAAAATATTTTCCTAACCCATGTGCAGACATTTCAGGGAAAGGAAATTCATCTACCTCAGGGACTGAATGATCAAATTCAGTTTTTAAACTTACCTACTGATTCAAGCAATTTTTTTATTGGAGGTAAAATACGCCTCCCAGGATATTTGAAAATCCTGACTCTGCCGTCGGTGACAAATAAATGGCACCTAATCTAGGATGAACAATACTTCTCACTTTTAACCCCAATTTTTATTCTTGGACACAGAACAGATATCATTAATGGATCAAGGGACCCTTTCATGTTGATCCAGCAGCCTCAAAATCATTCCTAGCACCGTATTCTTAGCCCCAATGACAAATCAATAGAAAATAAATCTGATCCTTCCCATTGAGAAAGTGTTTACTGAGTGCTCATACGTTTCAACACTCAAGGCACTCGGAGTCTAGACTTGTACACAGATGATTATAAAACCACCTGCTAAATACTGTATAAAAGGAAGCACTGAGCACCATGGAAGCCCAGAAAAGGGCACCTGGCCCAGATTAAACAGGATAATGATGAGTTACCTTCTTGCTAACAGCCTTGTAAATGGATAGACATTCTGTAACAACTTTCATTTTCCTCCTCCAGGTTCAATGCCCTCAGTATCTTCCAGTTTGTGTGCTAACAGAAAATGTTAAAGCGTCTTAAGGCAATATGTCTCATCTTTTTCTATGTAAAAGGCAGTTATGAATCGTGCATGATTAACAACAGAAGACAGTTGAGCAGGGACTGCATAGTTCTAATGTGAAAGTATCAATCAAGCATCGCATACTCTAGCAAGTGGTCCTCATCTGTAATCAACAGAAAGACACTGGCAATTAGGAAAGAGATTAGGTAATTTTGCCTTCAGAGAACTTTTCCTTAGAAAGATAGTCGTGCAAACTGAACATGAAATCTAGCTAAGAGATTTAACAGAAGAGCTCAATAATACAAAATAGCATGAAATCAAAAAGATCTAAGGATTAGCACTGATTCTACATCAATACGGAAATTAAGTGGGTTTTGTCAGGTGATTGTTTGCAGGTAGGAAGTTAATATGGTCAAAGCATTGATCAAGCCCCTTTGGGGTCATGGTTCTTAAATTTATCAGGAAATTGTCTTATCCTGTTTTCTTTCTACCAGTTATTTATTTTTTCTAACATTTTAAATTGAGATAACATTAGTTTACGGCCCTCTAACTTTTAATAAAGCAACAACACTACAGTTCAATAATTTCTTTGGTTTTACCTGTTTCCTTTTAGTTACACATAATATATTCTGAATACTTCTATTTTTGTTATATTATAAATATTTGTATAATTATATGAAATGCAATTCTATCTTTTTTCTTTTCTTTTCTTTTCTTTTTTTTTTGAGACTAGGTCTTGCTATTTTTGCCCGTGGAACCACAGGCTCTCGTTGCCCAGGGTACCACAGACTCAAGCAATCCCCAGCCTCAGCGTCCCATGTAGCTGGGATTACAGGCACACGCCACCACG